>VOPJ01009088.1:0-53324 GCA_014673585.1 Semibalanus balanoides
TTGCAAACTAAGTGCATAAATTTGACACCAAAATATACCCTCTTAGAAATTGCCTCGTTCCAAAAATATCTGATTAGGACAAAATATTATGCTGTGCGATGATGACGAGGATGACGGCTTTACGGCGCCTAACTAGGTATGTAGTTTGACACGTCTTGTTTTGAATAGTTTTTTTTTCGAAGCTTTTTATTGTGATTAATTAATGATTAATTACTAATGATTGTGATTAATTAATCGTTAATTAACGATAGTCATTTTCACCAACAGAACTCACACCTGTTTTTTTGGTGAACTTGACTTAAAGTGCAAGTCCTGATCACCAGGTCACCAAGGTTCAAAATGCAAAATATTAAAAGGAATAAGTCATCTTCAAAGTTATCTTGAAATCTAAAACTATTTCCTGCGGTGGCTGATTCTCCCCCTCCCCCGGTAGTTTGTTCACCCGACGCTTGGGTACAAACCATTTTACCTAGCGTCTTGAAACCTAGGTATTTTTCATAAAATTGCATTACGCATGTTGTGTAATTTTTTTGACAAAATCGGCTCAGTAGAAGCGGCTTCAGGACCATGTTTTTGGGAGGTCATTACGTATGCGTTTGTGTGGCGCATGCTTCCTTCGTACTTTGCCGTGCAATGAATGCGTCAGAAACTATGTCGCTGCTATATACATCATGCATACAAGCTTAGATTATACTTATTTTTGGGCTGAGGCGCACTCAGATAAATAAAATGGAAGGCAATATCCTCCGTCAAATTAGGTTTAACTTCAAATAAGTAAGATGATAAGTGGCGTTACGCACATGGTGCCCCTCATGATGTTTATCTGGATCTGTCTATGCACAATTTATTACATTTAACAAATTTCATACAAAAAGCCAAAATGTGACGTTCACATCGTTCCAAGCAAACACGAACAGTACATATTTGTTATCAGAAAATCACCCCATCTTATATCCCCTTAACACGCCTATGATTTTGCATTTTGGTACGTGTCTTTCTAACATATTAAAGACCAGTACATGGGAAGCTCAAAAACGTTTTGGGCATCAAAATAAGTCAAACCACATGGACGCAATGACCTTCCAGAGTTTTTATATTTTCCCCCTAGCGCCCCATTGTTGGATACAAAAAAATTGTGTCCCCCAAACAATGTCATAACGAATCAAATGGCGTCTGTCTCTTTGAAATTGGTTGAGCGGTTCTCGAGATCTCTTGTGGGGGGCGCCGAATCTGCCCCCCGCAGGTTAACGTACTTCTGGCCGCCCGCAGGGACGCCAGTCGCGCCTGACATGACCTTAAAAAAAACTGGTCATATGTCACGGGTCATGAAAGTTTCTAGCTCATAATTGTCAGAGTATGTGTAAAATTGTTTAACCTTATTAGTGGCAGGCTCCTGACTAGCCCTTTTAGTGGCAGGGAGCAGATCCCCCCCCCCCCCGAGATCTCGAGATCTACCCGTCCGATTTTCAACAATCGAACGGTGTTTGAGTTCCCTTAATGGGACACTGCCACCTTAACATTATATTTGAGTTGAGATAGCCATTTTGCGTGCTTGGCATTGAAATAATGTATGGTATAGTTAAAACAACCACTGAGGTCGAATCACAGAGAAATTCGAGTATGGTTTTGACATCTGTAACATTCCCAGTCCCCAATGTATTTGAACCTGATCCGATGTCGTCGTCTCTCTTTAACCCTGGATCAGATGTCGTCGTCTCTCTTTACTAAATGTTGATTGCAGTTGACTTGCTTTACCTTTGTTCATACATTAGCCATACTCTAGTCATACTTATGGCAGCGTGAAGGTTCTATCTTTTACCCAAAAATTCCTTCATATGACGTCATCAGCCCAAATATTAAAACGCATTTTTGTGAAATTGAGCAATGTTTGTGAGAAACAAATATCATAATCATGTTCGGCAGCAATTACTTCATATAACGCAACACAAGCAGCGTACATTTGATAACTTTTGGGAAGATGGCAGTGTCCCTTTAACACGTTCTACATTTCTAAAGAAAGGAATTTCATCATTTTGTATTAGAAGGGAAACGGAGGACACAAATTTACAAAAATATATGTATTTTTTATTCAAAATAGCTGTCATATGTATCTACCGATTTTAACGCAACTAATAAGGATCGATAGATATTATGAATGCAATTAATAAATGATGAAGATTTTTGAAAGTTCGAATGTCATAGGCGTGTGCAGGTCATTATAATGGGGGTGAAGTAAAAACGTAATTTAACCGCTTTTGATGTTTTTTTCTGGATACATGCAATGATTCCTTATTTTAACATCGGACAAACGGCTGTTAAGCATATTTTTGTGCCATAGGTGGTGCCAGGTTACCGAAAAAGGGAGGCCAAATAAAAAACAATATATATATATATATCAGTCATGCTGCTACCAAGGAATATGAATAAATTACTGGTCATGGATAGTTCCGTTAAGAATTTCGTAATTCATCATAGGCGTATCTAGGATCCAAATTGGGGAGGCGCAAGACATTTTGATAATAATATTTATCATTATTATAATACTAACACCTAATATTATCTCTCTCAAAACTAGACAGTCGAACGAAAAAACTCTACAATGGAACCGACCTTCCTAATCCAAAAACAGAATTCCAAAAAGCTTCCCTGTCATACCATGTTAACTATATTGAATGTTTCCTTCTCAGATAAGCAAACCCTCAAAAAATGAATTTATAAAATGCTAAAGAAAGGCAACACTGGCAAGTTGCCGAGTGTTATTTTTGTGTTCGATGCAAATTTGTTGATATGCAAACGTTTGATTCGAATCGTGTACGAGTGTCTTATGATTGGTGATGTACAGTCGGTCTATTATGTATGTTCCCTTTTTTAGTTTCTAAAACTCATCAAATTTCACTTCTGTGTACATGAAGAACTGATTTAAGGGAACATGTGGTACCTACCTAGGTAGGTACCACATGTTCCCTTGTATCAGTCCTTCATGTACACAGAAGTTGAGTTGGATGAGTTTTAAAAACTAAAAAAGGGAAGATACATAATAGACCGACTGTACATGACATGTAGGGGAGAGTGCCCACCATTGAACGCCCCTTTGGAAAAATCGCTGATTATGTTAATTGACCGTCATATAGCAAAACAAAAACTTTGCTTTATGTATGTACATTGTGCATACCTATGCATGCTTACAAAAACAAATTGACTTCAGGGAATCTCAAAGTCAAATTTACGGTCAGTGTGGTTTTCAGAAAGTTAGACGGAATCAAATCAAATTATCATTAATTGTAATTCCAATTCTATCATTTTATAAAAATGATTGATTCAACCTAATTCCCATTCCAGCAATTTGTCGATATAATCGAGTCCGATTCTGATTCCAGTACAAACAAAATCGAGTCCGGAATCGGATTCAGTTCCACAGGAGACGGAGTCAAACCAAAGTCTGGTAACAGGAGGGTCTCAAGTTATCTATGATTGGGCCTGTAAATCCCGGCGGTACACGATAGCTTTCAAAGAACAAACGAAATAAAAAGGTGTCTCGTGTTCCAGGGGCATAGGTTCAACAAATGTTGAGGGGCTGAACTGGAAAAATCGCTTGAAATGCCTTTACAATCCACAATTGTGAATAGTTTTTCCCGGATTTGACCAACTTCCTCGTCCGAGTTCGGAAGCTGAATAAAAGTTGGGGGGGGGGATGAAGCCGTCTCAATTGAATAGGAAACTAAATCCCTGTCGTCTTTTTTTCTGCCGAGTGCTTTGACCATTCTTTCCCCAAAAATGCGTATATTTTTTATCATGTATTACAACACTTCAGTCACGCACTAAATACTCACTCTCACAGCCTCACAAGCACACAACAGCTGACACAATAATACGGCTCTCTTGACATTTTGCGCGGTAGATACATTATCATACTCAGTTGTAACGCTGCGGGGCAGGGGCAGGGTAGCGGGCAGGGGCAGGAGCTGACCTGTACTGGGCTGGGGCGGGGGCTGGGCTGTAGCGAGCAGGAGCAGCAGTAGGGGCCGGAGCAGGGGCGGGGCTGTAGCGTGCCGGGGCGGGGCTATAGCGAGCAGGAGCGGGGCTATAGCGAGCAGGGGCAGCCCGAGGGCCGAGCAAGGGCGCTGTAAGCGGCCGGGGCCGAGGGCAGGGGGCGGGACGTAGCGTGCCGGGGCCGAGGCAGGGCGCGCGAAGCGTGCCGGGGTTGACCGGGGGCTGTAGCGTGCTGTCCAGAGCAGGGCGGACTAGCGGCCGGAGCAGGGCCGCCGCCTGGTTTGGTAGCTCTGCTCTCCCTGTACACCCTCGCACCGACCGGCACTGGGTACTCGGGTCGCATCCGGCTCGGCCAGCACGTCGGCTCACTGGCTGATAGCCGTTTCGTCGCGGTGAACGTCAGCTTCACGGGGTGCCGTAGCCGTCGGTGTAGCTTCCAGCTGCCCTGCGGACGTCCGCCGCTCGGCTGGCCGTACTGGCCGTCCGACTGGCCGTATCCGGCCTTGGGCTGGCCCTCTCGTCGCGCTCTGATGCCGTTCTCGTGGAGCTGAAGCGGTACGTGCCGTCTCCCGGGTGGAACGTCCCCTAGCTAGGATCTGAATATCGCTGAGAGAGGCCGACTGCTGTAGGAGGTCGGCTGCACCGACCGTCGGCACGCACCACCGCAAACCGGCCAGGCAGCACAACCAAACAACTGAAACAAAATAAAACCGTAATGTATATGTTTGATTTCGTAATTACTGGTGACGTTCCTAGAAAAATTTGACCCAAGCTTTACGCAGAAACGGAGTGATTTTCTCATTTAAAATGTGAGTGAATGGAATCATGAATACGCACTGATTAAACTGTAATTAAGTCAGCTATCATCTTAATAACTACTGCGCTCTTTTTAGCTAACGAAAGTTATAAACTCTCAGAAAGTTATGTCGTCAATTGAAGTATCTCACTATGCGCACGCAAACTCACGTAGTAATCCCTCCCCACTCAGCCAAGCTCATATTTGCTCGTGTGGCTGAATTTCCTGTTACACCCACAGCTACCACGGAAGAGACTGAAGAGCCGTCCTGGGTCGCTGACGGGCTTAAATACAGAGCTACGGTGCTGGCCGGGCTGAGGGTGGGCGGGGCCGACACACTGGGTCTCTGACTGTGACGTCATACATACACCGTCTCTGTCGTAACGGCCAGTGGGTACTGCCATGGGGGTATCGCAGAGTCTGCAGAGGCTGTCAGTGCCTGCGTTATTTTCCAATGAATGTCGCTCATGGCATTGCTTGGTTATTGGCGTTTTTGCTAACTAAACAAACAAAATGTAGCGTCTAAAAATTATTTGTTTTGTCTTTTCGTTTTCGTGTTTTATTATATCTATTGTTGGCCCTTTTACTGCTAATAATATTCGTGTTGATTATGTTAGGATGGGGTTGACTTGTAAGCGCCTCTTTGCAATTTAATGACCTTGTATGTTCACTCTAATTTAACTTCACTCAACTATTGCTTACACGCGCCGTGGAGGGGGAGGGGCGAAATCCCCCCACTGCACTATGGGTCAGATCCCGATAAAGACCTGTTTAACCCTCGCCCGGTTAGGGGGTGGATGCCACTCCCCTCGTTTTTTTCCCCAATTAACACACGTGGTTTGTAACCAGGGACTATCATGAGCTGGGTACACCCATGGGTGCCCAACGTCATTCTCCGATTGTCTGGGTTGGTATACATTTTTTTTTACTTTCAATGCGTACTTGGGTGGTATGGGTCTAATAATTTTAGAACAAATCGCTAAGGTGTCTTTTGCTTGACAACAGACGTTATCCAAGTATTTAAAAAAAAATGATATAGGACAACCAAAAAAGTAGACTTTGGCAATATATATACAACAATAAATCGTGGAAGTAAATAGGGCATAATATTTAAGTCATGTCTGATCCCTAATTCTGATTCCAAATATTATAATGTAAACTCGCAACTTGTGTTCGATCATGTCCAATTCAACAGGCAACACATCAGGGTCTGATATTATTTATCTTAATATATACAAGTCAACATCAAATAATTGTTGCAAAATACTTGTGAAATAATTATCTGCCTAGTCTGAATGGGCCCCAATGGCAAATGGTATCAATATTAATTGAATTTGAATGTCTGATCTGATCTGGGCTGTGTTCATGGCTTCGGCTGGCTGTGGCTGGGTTTGGGCACACATTGAAGTCTCGTTTGCAACCGATCGAGCGTGGAAAACTTTCATACCTACTGTGAACAATTTGACACATAGGTATGACAAAATTCGAACTTTCAACTTTCAGGACCCATGACCTATGACTTGTTTCTCATGGTCATGCCAGGTGCAACTGGTGTCCCGTGGTATTGATCCTAGTTACATTTGCAGTTTCGTTTGACGTTCAGGAACAAATGCAAATGTGTTTCCAGGTTACAGGTGTGTCTTCTGCTGAGATTGTGATCTCGACTGACCTTTACTGAAGTCAACCGAGGTAACTGACCTAGCATAGGGTATGCAGTATGAACTAGTATAGGGAGTAACGACGTTTTCGGAAATGCGTCGCGTTGTCGCACATGCGTGTGTACCTATCGTCTAAATCGAGAGCCCGTCCCCAGGCCAGTCGCCCCGAGAATCGAACCCGGGACCTCTCACACGAAAAGCGAGCGTCATACCTCTGAGTTCACCGGCCGTCTAAATTATAATAAAACGCCCGAAATTGTAATTGTTCCTGATTGCTGCACGTTACCAATCACGTCCTGAGACAAAGGTCACGATAGGTAAACTATTCTTGGTGGGAATCGAACCACTCGTCATTTAATAGAAGGTCAGTGGTGACTTGAGGGGTCGAGTTAAAGGGAGTGTGCCTACTCACATTGGTCATGTGGAGTTGTTTTGTTTTGTATTGTCCACGCGGTAACAGTCGTACTGTTGAGTTGACTTTGATATAGCTCTATCGTGAGACTCCATGCTACTCTATAAAGGCTGGAAACATTTTTTTTTTGTGTGTGTGAAGCATTTCATGGTGAGATAAACGATTTAGTTCACTTACTATAATTGGTACACTAGCCCATCCAAGTGTCCCTGATTTCCCATGAATAAATGTTTCAGACAACTGGCTGCAGTACATTAAGTTCGTTCGCCATTTTAACTCATATGCTTTTATTATCAGAAAACACAAAACTATTTCCAAGGTATTGGATTTCATTCGTGATGAATAGTCCTAATAGTGTATTTTGCCTTATTACCTTCCCTTGAAATGCTTTTTGTAGCAAAACATAAATTGTGGGTGGGCGGATACTTTCGATCCCGAAAATGGAAAGATACACGTTTCAGCTTGAATTTTAATGTCATTATATTATAATTATTATATACCTATATGTCGTTGTTAACCAAATTTAAAAAAACTGTCCTATAAACGCACCATTTCAGCGCAAGGCACGAGTCATATAATCGAGAGTGAAAAAAATGCGCCTAGACTACATGTTATACTTCGGAGGAGGGTGATGTTGGTCCAAGAAAGCATATTCACTCTTGTATATAAACGCCAGCCAGCTCTCTCTTCTCATTATAATCACCGTTCCACAGCTTTCCGTTTAGTATGGCCTTACTTTGTATTAGTCATATTATTTTTTCAGGAAAACTCCACTCGAAAATACCTAGAATGCCGTACATATTGCTGGCTTTACCACAACAGACAGGCACTGACCAGCTAATTAGTCTGCTGCTTCTGCCTATCTCCCCAACCCGACCGGCTACACCCTTAGCCGGTGCTATATTGCTTTCCCCAGGTCTCGCAATCTCCCCCAACTGCCGTAAAAACGTTCAATGATGGTGCGAAGCGGTCGGAATGGCACCGGCCGGGCGGCGATTGACCTTGACCGTCGCTGCGGCAGTTGCGTTACGCGTCACACGGAACGTAACCGCCCTGCGTCACGCCGCGTGACAGCTGGGCGTGACTCCTCCCCGGCCACCAGCTGAACTAGTGAATCATTTGTCCGTCCAATATTGCTGTTCTCCCTCATGCGCTTTCGGTTCCGATCAAGAGGCTTTGCGCCATCCATGAAAGTGATGTTTCCATTTTGTGGCTGGCGACAGCGCGTGAAATCGTGCAGTCACATCTCCCGTGTGAAGGGCTGGTGGCCGGGCGTGCTGGCGCAGCTCCTGGCGGCCTGTCAGCGGTGCATGGTTTATTACCGGCAAATGTGCTGCGGCTGAGATCGGGCTCATACATGAAACACAACGAGGAATTGGGGCTGTAATAGCTTTGCTAGCTCTCCTGTTTCGTTGGTTTCACAAAGAGGGTAATTGGTCTTTTGACGCGTCATTATGACTGAGTTTTACAAGAGTCAGCACTGGTGATACAGCCTTGCGACCTACAGAACATTGCATTGTAAATGTTCAGAATACCGAGCTTATTGCATTTTTATGGTGTGCGGGTGACTTATCATCTAACTGATATAGTTGGGCTGCTATATACCTACCCATAGACTTATCCATACCTATGGTATGGAGAAGTCTATGACCTACCTAATTAAACAACAAAAGCGAGACTGCACAGTCGATCAGTTAGCAAGACAGCTTTAACAGTAATAGGTAACTTCTCCCTCCATTCATATTGAGTCATACATACTCGTGAATATATAGGCACAAACGATTTTTGCATTGCCGCTTTAAAATGTTCACAATGTGACTAACAACGACCCCATACCATCAACGCTATTTATTGACGATAATACGACAAACGGACCCAGCATATTCCAGTCCGTTAGCTCAAGTAATCTTCGGCAAATTTACACCAGATAACTATCCTATTTTAGCAGGAGCCCTGCTACAGAAACTGGTTGTGTTGCAACGTTTCTGATTGCCTAATCATTATCTGATCCATATCAGCCACCGTTGCCTATGCCAATAGTTCGGCGATTGGTTGTCTTGATAAATATGATGTTGAGCGAAGACGAACAGCTATATCTCGCCATCAGCTTTACGAAAGCTAGCCCTTCATCTGTGAAAAATAGTCAATAGATAACGAACTGGCTGATAGCAGCATATATTGTTATGGACATGAAATTGGGTTTAAAGAAGAGTCTATGCTCCAAATCAATGGGACCGATGTTTGTCCTTTTTCACTATTCGCGAACCGGCAAGTTTCAAAAGAGTGTCGTGTATTATTTAATACAGATTGGTCTAGTCTAAGTTGACCAAGTTAGACCAAAACCACCAAAAAAACGTTTTGGGTGGTTTTTGTCAAATTTCGTCCACTTAAAATGGACCGAAATTAAACTTTGAACGACACTTTTATGGACCACGCCAGATCGAATGGTGAATAAATGGCCCAGATCGGATTTACAGTTTCGGAGAATGGGCTCGTCTTTGAAAACAATTTAATGTCCAGAACAAATATATGCCTCATAGCAATGGTGCCTCTGCGTGTCCTAGCTAAACTTCAATAACAAATCAACATTTTAACAGTTTATAGTTTTCGATATTACAATTCTGCTGTCATATATAGATGAAGAAGCACATATCTCTTTAAGACTTTATGTCGCCTCAACTTCATACTTGCAAGCGACTTATTACTTTTTTATATTTTTCAGACAGGATGCTTTGATTTAAGCTTTTGCTTTTGCACCCTTCTGCTTCATGTTCAATTACTTAATTTACCTTACCTAATTTAACTTACACACTTACATAAATACACTTAACAGTTACACATACCTAGTAATTTATGTGTGTTCTGAGCTTCAATACTGGTGCAAATAATATAGTTTGGCAAATGGTATGAACAAACAAAATATGTTTTATAGCTCGCTGCGGTAAACTTGTGGGTCGATATTACTTCACTTCCTGGAACCACAGGCCGTTGTTCGAACATAGTATTTTCTGCCAATACAAAGTCGCGCAATGGTGACGGAGAAAGAACCCTCAATGAGCAAATTGTGGTTAGTTCATTGTTCCAGTTAACTGCTGACACACAATATGCTGCGTCACGTCATGCCATTGAGTTCGTGCCCTGTGACCCTTATCGCAGGGGTGACCTGGAGCTGGAATTAGCTGGCAAACGGCTAGCTTTCGAGGTCGCCAAGAAGGAGTATGAAGCAGCGCAGAAGAAGGCCAAAGGTACCACCGCGGCGCTGCAGGGTATCAGTGACGATATTCACGCGTTCCAGGTGGGTTTTCAGTCACACGGACCACAACCAGGCTATGCTGCTGTTTACGATACTAGACTCGACGGCAAATATAGCTTTTGGCTCATTGAAGCGCGACTGGTCGAGTCGTCGGCCTGGTTATGGATGATGTAAAGCTGTTTCGTAAGCAATTAACGGGCTCATGCTGTTGTCAGATACAATCGATGGGATTCATACACGGTGTAGGCATTTTTTACTATGATTGCGATACGTAAAACTGTTGGAAAAAAAAATCATGGGCCACGCCCGACTCAGAGCATTGTGCCAGAAATACTGTTTAGGATATGTGGAAATAGGAATTATATGGAATGGAATGCGAAGGAATGCTAGTCTTGTGAGTCCAAAGTAGGTGTAATGCACACCCATACTGCTTAATTTCCTTGGTGATGTATAATCATATATGATGCCATCCGGCGAATCGCATTGTCTCACTTCAAGACAGAAGAGCGCTTATTGGACGTTGATTCGCACATTGACCCTGCCCACTCTCTCCCTCTGCTGACCTCAGCTTCAGAAGCTGGCGCGGCTGAACGAGCTTGAGGTGGCAGTTTCGCTGCAGCTGAGCCAGCTGCAGATGCTGCAGAACCAGCAGCTGCCGGCAGACGTGTCAGCTGGCCTCGTGTTCATGGACTCGGAGCTGGAACGGCTGGCCGTGCGCATTGACGAGCTGTACGCCGAGACGTCAGAGGAGAAGGCCAAGAGAAGGTAGACGGCCAGCCGCAGCCATGGGAACCCATCAACAGTCTTAACAATATATATATATAATATAAGTATATATATATATATATATAGTGTTATTTACTATACCTATTATATAATAAATGTAATCGGTATATATATATCCTTTACTATATATTCCATTATATATCACTATTATTATATATATATATATTATATATATATATACAGTAATATATATTTTTGGTTCTCTCAAACAAAGTGTATTATGCACTACTCAAAACTGCTTTACGGCAATTCTTATTGAGGTTCAGCCTTGAAGAGCCTGTAGTCAAGTTTTTTTTATCCTTGCCTCGAAAAAATAAAGAATAGCCCAGAACCGTATTTGTTTGCATTATCCGGGTATATCATGACAATTTGTATTGTATACTCTCTAGCTTCACAATATAATTTGATTAAAATGACAAATTTAGTTACTTTCAGACGCAAATGGACGTCGTGATACGTATTGTGACAACAAATGTATTTTTCTAAGAGAGACCTAACTATGAGATAAACCAAATCAACTCTTTATCCGTGTATGCTACACACTTGCTAAAGGCTCCTTGGCGTTAGAAACTGACCGACCTCCACCCCTGTCACTTCAGAGCGAGCTACAAGGAGGAGCGTCGACTGAAGCAGGACTGCAGGCTGATGGAGACATACATCGAGAAGCTACAGAAGCAGAGCGTGGTGGGTGTGGCCCCGCGCCGCAGGGGGGCGGGGCCGGCGGCATCCCTGCCGTCACATATTCCGGTCACGCTCGCAGCTCGGCCAGGGAAGGCCAGGCCCGCATCCAGACGGCCGCTCCGCAGGTCTTCGTAGTTAGCACACCAGTGAACTAAATGAGTCACTCTGTGTGGCGCTAAATGCACCTCACTAATCGAAGGCACGAGTGAAAGTTAATCGAGGTGCTCGGGCATAGCTGGGAATGATTACCCCAGGTGCAGGGCCGCTGCATTATGAGCCGCGCTGAACGATTTAGCAAATGTACGATTGATGTTCGTGGTTACGACAGGTATATGCAGAGATAAGATGTCAACGGGTCACCCAGTTCTATATGGCATGAAATAAGTGCATCGTCATCCAACATGCTGCTGATGCGCTATGATAGGCCATTTACACTCTTGAACTGCGTCGCAAGTGTATTAGACTGAGTCATGGATGATCTGAAGTAGGACTCACGTTTTTTTTTTGTTTTTTACATGCGAGTGAGAATCGATTCAATTGAAGTAACTCAATCATGACAATTGACCTCATTCTGTCGATGTGAAGGCCAGCAATCTGTTGCAAACAACGTTCGATAGAGGTGATGCCAATTGAAACAACCACAAAAAAACATTCCACAAAATTTCTGCTGAAGCGAAGTCTCGACTCTCGGCACATAAATCATGACATGATAGAGAGATGTGCGACGTTAATTGTCAGTGTTAATGGCGTGATGCGTATCATTAAAGCCATATTGTATTCCCAGCGTTGATGCCCACTGAGCCTTCTTCTTCATTGAGTGTGAGTGTGGTTACAGGCCGAGATGAAGAAAAAGTTCGGCCGCCTGGGTCGATCTAGAGGAGCTCGAGTCGTTGATGGTCAACGAAACGGTCGAGGAGCTGCGCATCCGGTTTGAGGGCGAACAGTGCCTGGTTGACGCCGAGAGGGTCGACAGCAAAGTTAGTACATATACCTACAACAGACGACCGCAGGGCTTGGCCGGAGGCTATGTCAGACAGCGGAGGGGACTCGTACATAAACCTACAACAGACGACCGCAGGGCTTGGCCAGAGGCTATGTCAGACAGCGGAGAGGACTCGGTATCAATAAATGTGGTAAAAAACGCTCCACAAGGTGCTATCCAATGACATTTAATTCAAGAGAAAAATCCCACTGTATGGCAAAGACCACGGATCACGTTGCCCTGGCAGAGTCTGGTAAACGTGTGAAATATGAACAGGTCCGCCAGCCCGTGGCGCCCTGCCGTGAGTTTCGTGACAGAGTGCCGCGGCCCACTGACGACTGCAGCGGGTTTCGACACGGTGTATTTAGGAGAGGTGAGCTGTCGTAACGCTCGCGTCAGACGCCGCTGTGGGCTACCGTTCCCAGGCGGCAATGTAGGTAACGGATTATACGCGGCCACGCCTGGATTTCGACTCTGCTGCGGTGGAACTATGAGCTGGCAGGGGCTGATGAATCATGTATCTTACGACGGGGAGTACGAACATTGTCAATACATACCAGTCTGGTTTAGCTCCGATTCAAATATTACGACTATTTATTTCTATTCATATTGCGTGCTAAACAGTTGGGACTTTACTATCAAAATTAAGTTATTTTGTTTCGTTTTCAGGTATGAATAGAAATAGCATCTTTTCCTGTATGCCTTAACCTGGCATTGGCTGGTCGCCGACGCCATTGCCTTGGCTGGGGGGGGGGGGGTAAAAAAGGCCTCCCTCGTTATCCTCCCGAACCAATAAATAATCGCATCGAGGCGCGGCAATACGGGCAATCGAAAGCTCTCAACGAATAACTCTAAGCGATTACTCGAAAATTTTATGATTAGGTAATGTCAGTCACGTCAGGTCAAGTCAAATGTTAGTTATTTTAGTTTTTGACCTACTTCCCATCCAAGCCGTATATTGAGACGGAAAATCCCACTAAGTGCTCTGAATGTATTGTTGCGGTCTCTCGGTATAAGGCAAAAGTGAAAATTGTAAGCAAAGTCAAGGTCAAGGTCAGGTCAAATAGTCACTATTTGCCAAGAGATCATGCGACAAAGTTTTATGGTATTTAATAAACAAAATCGATATAGCAGCCTTCAGATCTGACCCCGATATAAAAGTCAAGTCAGTCATAAGAGGTTCAAATTGAGAAAATATATGAATAAAATTAAAAATGCATTTATATTCGTTGTTTTGTGCTCAGGTAACAGCAGTGTTGACAATTTTGTATGTATCTGGTCGTTAAAGCCCCAAAAACGTACTTTCAAAAAAGTGAGCGTCATGAGTAATTATACTGGGAGCATCGGTGATGTCGAAAGATAGAGGTTGGCTTTTAAATTCGGTTTGGGTAATGTACATATGTGGTTCTCTTACATATCTTCCGTTTTTATGAAATTTACAAAAATTGTGATTTTGTGGGCATTTTTTTATGTTTTTTTGGGGGTCAAAATAAAAAAACGGAAAATCCGAGACAGCCATTTTCTACCCCTTGCAATCTGCTAACTTTTTAAGTTTTTGAATTGCATTTTGCTTAAGGAATCGTATATTTACAGCCTGTTAAAGCTTAGCTGATATTTGCGCCAGTGGTGTGCAGTGACGTCACTAAATTCGATATAACTCGAAATATTTTCAACGATTTTTGTTTTAAATTTGCATTGAAGACGCCAAATTGATGTAGAATAAGATATCTGCAGTTTGGCGTTGATAGCGCTGTTAGTTTGTGAGCTATTGTGAAAATCCCTGAGGGGGGGGGGCGTTTTTCGCCCCCCCCCCCTCCCCCAGCCAATGGCGGGTTAAATATGAATTATATTAACTAAGGTGAATTGTCTTGCAAATGAAAGCGACTCCATCTGAATCCAAATGTGTACTATTGCCTGATCTGGTGTAATTTAGATTATTGAATTTGATCTGCGCTTTGATCCAATTGATAAAACCCATCCCGATCAGATAATTAATCCAATGGAGTGTCCCCGTCCATTTCTGACCGTGCTGCGCAGAAGAGGCTGTCTCACCTGACTCTGAGAAGGGAACTGATCTCAGTGGGCACGTTACAGGAGAGGCTGTCTCACCTGAGAGGGGAACTGATCCTAGTCATCAAGGACAACACTAACAGGGTCGGAGTGATCCAGATGCTGAAGGATGAGAAGCGACATCTGGACAAGGGACTCAACTTCGTCAGGAAGGCGGTGAGTCGTTCTGCAACCTTCGCACATGGCGTCGTGGGATCAGCTTGTGTCGATACTGGTGGCAACAGGCTGGCATATTGTCCACCCAGTCCCAGGCGCGTATCCATAATTATTCCCAGGAGTGGCGTAGGAGTGGGTAATAGACGCGATGTTTATGGCCCGTCAATTGTGTGGGTACAAACATTTTGTATCGGTAGTTCAAATATCCGTTTTTTGTGTAGCAAATAGAGCGATTATAAAGCACGTAACACAAGCTTTATGAATATTTTACAGCTTTTCGTTGAATTCATCTGTCTTCGGTGGAGGACGCGCGCCTCAGCGTCACCCCCCCCTCCTACATCCGCGCCTGAGTCCTTCGTCACACAGGCTGCGAGGCAGCGATATATGCTGTTGGCCGACGAGCTGACCTGGCCTAAGCTGCCCTCCTTTATCCATCGACAGGGTATCGCCCCGCACGACAAGCGACTGGACGACGCGCTGGAAATCCAGAACCTGATGACAACCATCAGTCTGCAGAAAACACAGGTAACGTGATGGCACACTTAGCATAACGCTAACGTCAGTATACAAACACATGGCATAACGACACACTAGCAGGTTACGTGCCGTCACAGATGTATGGACTGTCGATGGTGGTGAGAGCGGTGGTGGTTGGGCTGGTGGTGAGAGTTGTGGGGTGAGTTGGGCTGGTGGTGAGAGCGGTGGTGGTCTGTCCAGATAGATGGACAGGGACTAACTAATTAAGATCAAATATTGAAAAACAGCCCTCATGCCTCACCGTGCTGCCATTGAAGTAGGTTATTTTTCTGCTTCCTCCAACGATCTCAAGAAATGCAAAAAAAAAAAAAAATGCAAGCAAAAAAAGAAGAAAAGAAATGCACAAAAATTGTACTCAGAAATCTTCGTGCCGGAAAATGACCGTATTCGTAAATATGATTAGCCCTCGCCCTACGGGAGAGGGGGGGTTCCTAAACGCCATCCCCCCCCCCCTCGACAATTTGTTTGAATAGCCTTTTACACATGCGTCGCATCTTGCTGAAGTTTTCTGTAGCTGAGTAAACAATAATTATGCGTACCTATGCTCTCAAAATTTGAAACGTATACGCATACGGCTATTTTATCGTGACCTATGACCTTGTGTCAAAATCATGTCAGACCATAATACAATGGGCAATATAAATGACCCCAAAGGTCATCAGTTGACCCACGTATGCACTCAAATTACGATGTCTTAGGATTATCCTTATGACAGGCAACATACACACATTTACGCGATTCTCTGTCTCCCCGTTCGAGAGATTACATCGAAATGCCTTGATTTGTAATGGACTGGTCGATCTTAGTCATTTACTTTGACCTGGTAGGTCACCAGTTGACTAAAATATATTAAATCGTATGTTAGTTCTCTCTGTGACAGGTAACATGCTGGTTCTTACGCAATGCTCTATGTTTCTTGGTTTGAAAGGTAACATATTTATCTTTTTAGGACCCCCAATCCCCATAGGGCGAAGGTGAGATGAGGTCCCGTAGGACGAGGCTCATGATATAATAACATTATACATATCACACTTCTTACCCGACATAGAAGTTTATTATGTAGCCAGCTGTATTTATTCGCGACCTTGCTGTTTTGTGACAAGGCCGTTGGTAGCACGAGCACCCTGTGTATTGTTTGTGTGGAGTGACCTGGTTGGTGAACATGTTACGGTCGTGTGGGGTGCCATTTCGTTACATGTGACCACGTGCTGCTCTGTTAACGGGTCTCTAAGGTGATTTTGGCACGACAGCAACATTATTCGGCATTATGGGAAGCCCTGGTCGGCTCCGCTCAGTCAGAATGCACGTCAAGTCAGCGCAATAAAATGCATTACAGTTTGTCATAGCTATTCGACGCTCCTGCTCAATAAGTAGATACTTGTAACATGTGTTAGTGGTGTTAAGGACCTCATTCCAAATGCACTTTTCATCGGCCGTATTGTGGCCGAACCTGAAAGTGAAGCATTGCTTTCAGTGCTGGATGTTTGTGTTCTGTTTGCTCAGATAATGGAGATGAAGCAGGAGATCTGGACGCTGAGCCTCAAGTCGAAGCCTTACCTGGACCCATGTCGGCATGTGTCGATCGCTCCGGGTCAGGAGTCCTATGACGATCTCCTGGTGAGTTGGCGCTCCGGGTCAGGAGTCCTATGACGGGATCTCCTGGTGAGTTGGCGTCCGGGTCAGGAGTCCTATGACGATGCTCCTGGTGAGTTGGGCTCCGGGTCAGCGATCCTATGACGATCTCCTGGTGAGTTGGCGCTCCGGGTCAGGAGTCCTATGACGATCTCCTGGTGAGTTGGCGATCGCTCCGGGGCAGGAGTCCTATGACGATCTCCTGGTGAGTTGGCGCTCCGGGTCAGGAGTCCTATGACGATCTCCTGGTGAGTTGGCGCTCCGGGTCAGGAGTCCTATTGTCTGTCCAAGATTAATTGTTAGCGGTGTACCTAAGTCAGCCAAAACATCTGTTTTTAATACAAGTTAATTGCTTGATGCAATTTTTCAATATTAGCACATTTTTGTTTTTCATTTGTGTTCTTGTTGTCCTATATTTTTTACATTTTTGACAGTACATTTTAAAGCACAATCATTTTTCTCCTTTTATTTTCACCAACAAAATAAGCTATACAAATGTGATATGATATGGATGGTCATAACTCACAACTCATATGCATATTCTGCAAGGGAATCATTAAAGGAAATAGTTCACCTTCAACATGGGTTTTGAACTGAGATAGCAGTTTTTTGCCCTTTGATGGGACAAACGTGAAAAAGCAGTTTTGTAGCCCGTGTTGAAAACCCCTAGCTTCAAGTTTTCTGGACTGAAAAGGCTCTCCAGCCGAAAATATTTCACTTTTTGTCGAAGGAATGTGGGCCATAAACAAAGAATGCCAAGAATGTGGGCCATCGGAAGGCTATACAGTAATCTTACGCGACTACTATCGAATCTGATTGGCTGAGACATTTGATTCTTTCGTTTGACGTTGCAGAGTACGCATATAGTTTTGATAAAATCAATGATGTACGTCCTTCTGTCCTGAGTCGGCGCGATGTATGGCTATTTTTGACAATATGAAAAGAATTTGTATTTCAAAATATAATCAAATCGTGTTTGACAAAAAAAAAATCAAAGGTGAACTATTTCCTTTAAACGAGGTACGAGCTTCCGTGCACTCTGCCATGCACTGCCGCAGTTAGCACTCACCAGTCACCAGTGATAGATGACCTCCAGACGGGCTCCAGTAACCAGTAACCATGCATTTGAGACAGACGTGAGATGGCGTGAAACGGCCAGTTCACCACAGAAGCCGCTGCATTGCCACCATCAGCATGGCCACCAGGCTGTGAAATATTGGCTATCGCTGGCCCAGGGTGGTTTTAACATCACCGGAAAATTGGATATATGGGATATCCGGTGACAACGTGCAGCATGAGACATGGTCAAGATAATACCACTTCCAACGGTCACAGCACTTCAAAGGTGTTATGACATCCCACAATGATCTGTTCCAGGGACCAGTTTATTCACTCGAGTAGGCCGGCCTTGCGTTACATGGCCGGCAAGGTCGCTCATGGGTTGGTTATTCCAGCGGCAGCCCAGTTTTGCCGTGTGACGTAGAGCCAGGGTTCCGGTGTCGCGTCCAGTATGTTGGTTTTTGTGCGAAATAGCTGCTAACGGGTGTATTTGTTCACGCTCGTACTGTCAGTCCCCCCCGGAGGCTGTCACGGTTCGTCAATGAAGCTCGCGACATTTCTTAGCCACAAGGTGTACACGTTCTACTTTTGCATGGGTGCCATTGCAAGTTTTGCCTAGCAATGCACTCGTGAGTAAGATGTATAGCCAAGGTCAGTTGTATATGTTCTTGGCAACATTTTGTTTGTTTGAAAGATGAGATTTATGCAACTAGTTAAAATAATTTGTAAGGCTTTTCTCCCCTGGAGTTAACCGTTATTAAAAGGATTTGTCACAGCAAAGCGATGCAATTCATTTGCCCTAGCTTCAAATGTTCTATCATCCCCACAAACGTTGAATCATGCGGCCCAGATCATGCACGTTGATCAATAGAGAACAATATATTTACAATTGTTGAGCTATTCCTTCACTCCACCTTTTTTCAAATACAAATCAAAATTACCAAATTTTGACGAGATGCAGCACCAGATGCTTGGTGAGATGCAGTACGTTAATAAGTCACTTTCTGACAGACTGGTTATTGATTCGACACTGATTTAATCGATTGGAATCGTTCAATCAAAAATATTTGAATTTCAAGATAGTTGATTCACCAAATGCGACTATAATAGCAAAAGCCGGCTACATAAGATAAAAGCAAAGATGCATTTATAGTTGATGAAATCTTTTGATTCGTGAATCATGATTGAGTCAAAACCTGCATCAAATCAAGGCTGATTGAATAACAAAATAAACGATTTTGAACGATTCAAGTACATTGTTAAATTGTGCAAATACATTCATTCCCAGTGACCACATTGATTTTTACTGAAATAACATTGCTGTAACAATGCTTTAATGATCATATAAATGTATAATATATTTGTATTGACTTATTATAAATTCACCACATATATTTAAAATATTAAAAATAAACGCGAATCGATTAAAAACATTTGTTTTATTTCATATAATTGGATAGAATCAATTTTACAATTTATCTCCATGAATCGAACGCTGATTGAATCATTCAAATTCCCAAATAGATCATGACTGAATCGTTCCAAAAAGTGGGAATAAAAATCAGCCTGCTCCCTAGCAATCTATACGGTCCTCGCTGATTTGTATTCTTCCGTGTCGGCCTTGACACGACTAACCCGTCTCCTGTCTTTGTTCCCGGCCGCGGCAGATGATGGGATCACAGTGCTCTGAGGACTTCCTGGCGCACATGGGGCTGGACGCCGTCCCGGACGGCCCGCTCGGCTCGGGCTCTCAACGCGGCTCCGGTGACAGCCGCGCCGCGCCCGCCGGCCGGTCCCGCTCTAGCACAGCAGCGCTATCTGGCGGCGCGGAGGTGCTGCCACCTGCAGAGGCCGAGCCGCCGTCTGCCGCTGGGAGTGTGGGGACGGAGACCGTGACAGGACAGGAGGGTACTGGAGGTGGTACACTGGCAGCGGAGAAGCAGGGTCCGGCATCCGACGGGGGAACGTCGCAGACTACAGACCAGTCGCCAGGCGACGGACTCATTGAATCCGAAGTTCCGCAGTCTGCAGTCTCTGCAGATAAAGCTGATGCAGGCGCAGCTGTCGAGGTACCTCCTGCCGAAGCTCCACCCGGTGACGTCACAGCTGAAGCACCGACCACGGAGGGACTGGATACAGGGCCTGACGCAGGACAAGCCGAACAAACACCGGATACCCAGGTGGCGCCACCTGACGAAGGCACACCGAGCGCCGGCGAATCCCACGATACAGCGGGCACTGTGAACGGCTCAGCTACCATCGACAACACGTCGCCAGAGGTGCAGGAGAGTCCACCAGATGGTCAGGATGCTGCTGACGCTCCTGCTGCTGAGAGCGCTGCAGGAGATGACGCTGCTGGAGAAGTACCAGCCGAAGGCGACGGACCGACAGAGGGAGGAGCGGAGGCACCGGCCGAACAGCCGCCAGCTGAGGAGGAGTCCACCGGACCGGCAGCAGCTGGAGAGGATGACCCCCCACCTGCCACTGAGTAGACGTAGGCAGAGGCAGATCTGTTCAGGATCCGGTCACAGTATCCGGTCACTGGATCTGGTCACTGGATCTGGCCACTGGATCTGGCCACTGGATCTGGTCAATGGATCCGATCACTGGATCCGGTCACTGGATCCGGTCACAAGATCCGGTCACAGGGTCTGGTCGCAGATCCCCAGATATGGTCACAGGATCTGTTCCGGTCAAATCGAGAAACGACATAGGTATCTAAGGATCAGATCGATGTCCTCAGGTGAAGTGTCGTCTAAAATAGTTGGAGATGGTCCGTGTCCAGTTACATTGAGTTCAGTTTTTGTTATGATATGTCATAGATACCACGAGTGTATATCTTTATTTCGTTATTGTGTGCATGCACAAATAAACATTTGAGTTATTATCTTCAGTCTGATAGAGCGGTGCTGAGCTTGCATGGAAATAGCCTTCAACACTTACGGCCCTGATTGTTTGCATCCGCTTTCGAAATACAAAGTGTTTGACTATCAGATTGCCAGCCTCCATAGTCGTCTACGCTTTTGTATTTTCAGACGCGTTATCGATCTACTGCCAGGACCGCGGACAGGCTATTAACCCGCGCCCCACTGGGCCTCTGCATTTCCTTCGCCCGACTGGGGGTGTTTTAACACCCCCCCCTCTCTAACTCGGTTCCTACGGCACTTATACTAAAACAAAAAGCACTGTTCAAACCGTTATCACAAATCATTTCGAAACTATTTCAGAGTTTTTTTCGCTCACGTCAAAACTCAGGTCACCAGAGGTCATCGAAGGTCAAATTTTCCAATTTTTAGGACATCGCTCCAGAAACCCCCAAATATTCGCGGAAACTATGCTATCTCAGAAACAAACGCGTCCAATACAATCGCTAGCCATTAAAATTTGCAATCGAATGTATTGTCCTCAGAATTGACCTCAGGTCAATAGTTAAGGCCTCTAAGGTCATTAAATTCCAAATGCTAATTTTGGCAAAAAATATTTTTGCTAATAACTTTTTACAAAGATAACAAAGATAACGCAATACTGTTTTCCACCATCGTGTTTGTCTCGTCAAGGCGCTTTGAAATATGTCAAATTTGATTATGTTAGGGTCAACTTAAAAAATGGACCTCTAGGTCAAATGGTGAAGTGTGACCCAAGCTGGTCATGTGCATATCAGGAGATGTGTCTTGACGAGACAAACACAATTGGTGAAAATTACACTTCTTTAATTTCGTGCATATAATGTTAAGAGGTTTATTGACGAAAAGGTGTTGGTGACCTCGGATGACCTCAGATGACCCCGTAAGGGTCTCTGAGCAAAACTTGCACTTGGATCATACATCATATTCTATTATAACATGGTCCAGAATGAAATGGACTGATATCGTCGAAAAAGAATGTATTTGAATATTTATCCATTGACTTATAATGGGGAGGTCACAAAATTGACCCGACCTCAGGTCACCGATATACAAAATCCGAGATACATATTTTGTAGATACTGATGACTTGATGTATTCCATAAAGTTTGATATCAATCCGTTAGAAACTGTGGTCATGGCACGACCGCAAACTGTTTTGTAGGTTGGGTCACTTGACCTAACCTGGTGACCTGACCTAACCCGATTGCGAAACTTGAATTATTGGCAAATTGTGCGGGAAATGATCAGATGATTAGGGTTTGCCCAAATTTTTGCGGGCGCTACGCCGCCGCCGTTTTTTTGTTATCTTGAAATACAGGAAGGAGGTTCAAACACACACACACCACACCCCAGTGGGGCGCGGGGTTAAATGTGTGGATATTGCTGGACACAAGACATGAATATGTTTATGATGCCAGGGGCGTCGCCACCGGGGGGCCCAGCCAACTTACTCTAAAAAATTGCGGTATGACCCACCTCCTTTTCCGCTAGCAACCGTGATCCAGACCTTAAAGGGAAGTATAGCACTCCTTGGGAAAAGGTAGTAGAATGATGGAGAAGAATACCCTGATTACGGGTTCCTGTGCATTCATTTTTGCGAAAAAAGTTCAGAATTTGTTGTAATTTTTGAAAACCATAAGTAAATATTGTTACATGTGATCGTCATACCAATCTTGCGCACCAAAGCGACGTTGATTTTTTTTTATGTCGTCACAAGGAGCATCGAACGGGCAAACTTTGCTGCCCGCCCAGTTGACACGCTGCTGTGCCGGCACCGCACGATGGTTGCACCGGTAGGCGTGAAACGCGACTGGTTGGATCGACCGGCCTTTCGCTCGCGCCGGTAGGGACGGCGGATGCCATCAGTAGTGCGGGCACGCAATACGTGAACCACTAGTGTGCCGAGTGCCCTGACGACCGTCGGTTGGCGGGTCGGAGCGGACGCAAGGTAACTTAAATACTGGGCGGACGGTTCAAAAAGCGAAGTGCGGTGGCAATCACAGTGGAGTAACTACTTGATGACGTATGCGAAACGTCACGGGATTTGTGACGTGAAATTATTGACACACATATGACCAACGGGTTTTTGCGTGAAACTTCAGCAACTAGGTCGCTTTGGAGGAAAAAAAAACGGATTGGGGGGGTTTCTCATCACACCCGACAATCTGGCTATCTCAGTAAAAACTAATGTTAAAAGTGCTATATTCCCTTTTAAGGGTATTTATGCTAAGAAACTACAGTATTTGTATGGTTATTTTCATGGCTCAAAATGATTTGGGGCAGAGCTTTTGTGACGACACCAATTGGATACAGATGTGCTTTAGCTTTTTTATTAATTTAGTCCGAATGCTTTGTATGGATGGCTTCCTGGGGTCAGGACCCGCGCTAAGCAGAGCTTGTTGCGCTGGTCCTGACCTCACCACCCGATCGCGCAATTCCTATTGGCCGGCATAATTTAGAGACGAAAGTTTTACGTGCCCGACATACCTGGACACGGTCCACCCCGCTCGCTGACGTCACCTGGCCTTCGAGTGAAGACGGGAAGCCTGCCACCTGATCGCAGGGCACCATCCGCCAGTCAGGAGCAAATGCGAGCGCCGAGGAGCGACTCGAACCCAGGCTGCCACTACTGGGATGGGTCAGAAGACCAGCGCTCTCCCGACTGAGCTACAGTGGCGACAAAGCTTTGTAGAATAATAGCTTTGTAGAATAGTGCTTTAGCTTTGTAGAACAGGTGTCAAAGAATATAATATTTCAGGTGTGTTCTGTATTCTGCTGAGTTTCTTTGCTGACTTTCTCTTGTTTGTTTTAGGAAGCATTTGTAATTGTGTTAAGACAGCCACATATTCACATTCACATACAGCGACATATTTGCGGACCCCTTAGAAACATTTACAACTCTACAGGCATAAAGCACAGAGCACGTAGATCAACATGGTGAAATCCGGCTTACCCTACGTATGATAGTTTGATTCCGTGACGCCAAATATAGTTCACCAGCGAAATATTCGAGATTTGGCGGACTCCTTAGATTTCCACGAAAATCGGTGTCCAGAAATAATTTCAGGTGGAGATTAGCATGGTGAAATCTGTTTCACCCTAACAATGATAGTTTAGCGTATAGACGCACATAGAGTTTGTCAGGACAGATTCTTTATTTGGTGGACCCCTTAGATTTCCATGGAAATTGGTGACCAGATAGTATCCCAGCTAACAATTTGACGTTGTCGCTACGTTGTGACAAAGTTGCAACACAACTACACAAGCGTTGTGATAAGTGTAATTAATTAGTAGACTCCCAGGAACGTTGTCAAACGTTACCTTGTAACGCTCACAAAACGTTGAAACAAAGTTTGCGCTAATAACGAGTTCCTTTGACCAAGCATAGCTAACGTGACTTAAAGGCGTGGTCGACATTAATTTGTAGTAAGATGGTGAGGAGATAGCTCTAATTTAATTACTTGTGGCCAACATTGCAAGCTGTTTCTTCCCACCACTTACTGGTAGATACAAGAGTTGAATTTCGTGAACAAAGTTGTGACATCGTAACGATACAACGTTGCTGTAACGTTTAACAGTGACGTTTAAGCTACTTTTTCTTCAGAACATTCATGACGTTGTCGCAACGTTGTTAAAACGTAGAGTTCCAACTTGATTTTTCACAACGTTGTTACAACGGTATCTGTTACCTGGGATATAGGCGTATATTATCATTGATAAATCTGTTTTACCTTACATTTAATAGTACAGCGTCTATACGCCAATAGAGTTCACCAACGACAGACTCGAAATTTGTCAGACATCTTCGTTTTCAATTAAATTTTGTGTCCAAATAGAGTTTTGGTGTATATTAACAGGATGAAATCCGTTTCACCGTACATGTGATAGTTTTGTGTCTAGCAGCAAATCAAGTTCGCCAGCGACAGATTTACTTGAAAATATCGACCTATGGGTCCCCCCACTCAAAATTTCGTGGCGACGCGCCTTTATGACGCAATGAGAAAGCTCGCTTGAACGTAAAACTGAAACAATTTTAAACATATTATTTCGCAAATGAGGCGGAACAATGTCTCGATCTGTCATTTGCATAAATTAAATGTTTTGTTGCATCGCGGTCACACGTAATTCAACAGCAGGTATTCGAACTTTAGAAATCAAAGAGCAAAGTAAAAAACAGACACCTATAGAAAGAAATCCTTACAATACAACTTGTCATCTCTTTTTCTATATGTAGGTATGTTTGCTTGTGTTACATGTGTACAATGTACATACCTGCTTATTGACGTTTGGTTGGAAGCAATGTGACATTTGGAGGACACTATACATTAAATTAAGTACATAATGATGGTCGCGGGCCGCGGCGAATATACAAACGCAAACAACCGATGCCTACGACCATCGATTTTTTTTTGTGTGCTGCTGCAGTATTTGTGATGTCTACACAAAACGTCTGCTGATCGAATGCTCAGTAAGGTCAACGTTTTGTCACCGCACTCACCTGGCAGCAGATATAGTGGTCTGCCGTCGCTGGTCGACCTTAAAGGAAATAGTTCACCTTCAACATGAGTTTTGAACTGAGATAGCAGTTGTGTAGCCCGTGTTGAAAAACCTAGCTTCAAGTTTTCTGGACTGAAAAGGCTCTCCAACCGAATATATTTCACTTTTTGTCGAAGGAATGTGGGCCATAAACAAGAAATGCCAAGAATGTGCGGCCATTGGAGCTATACAGCCAATCTTCGCGACTACTCTCGAATCTGATTGGCTGACGCCAATTTGATTCCTTTCATTTGACATTGCAGAGTAACGCATATAGTGTTTGGTAAAATCAATGATAGTACGTCCTTCTGTCCTGAATCGGCGCGGAATGTATGTCTATTTTTGACAAAATACTGAAAAAGAGTTGTATTTCAAAATATAATCAAATCGTGTTTGAAAAAAACAATCCAAGGTGAACTATTTCCTTTAAGCTGTTTTGCCATTTGGGCACAATTCAACACCGCCGACTGGCAAACAGGCCATCGCCGACTGGCAAACAGCGCATCAATCAACTGCTCTGCTAAAGAAACTACTTGTGCTGTACGAGCGTGGTGACTTGGTCATACATTAAATCTATAGACTATGACTCTGCTGAATGGATGGCCCACAAAACAGGTCCCGAGTCTGCAGGTGTCAGCAAACAGCGGCATCGACTGCGCCTGTGCCCCCTACAGGGGTCAATCGGCTTTCTGCAGTGTTTGCACTGACCGCAGACAGAATCGATTCAAAGTCTGCTCCGTTTCCTATAAGGTCCAGCCCGTGTCATGGAGGACCGCTTTCTTGGTCACTCCTTCCTGCGCGGACGTGCGATACGGTTAAGGTGAGTTGTCGGCCCGCAGACTTGTTGTGATCTTTTATCATTATTCGGGATTATTTATATATGCAGAAAGTGTTTTCCTTAAACTCTTATCTTGGCTGAAAAATGAAGAGAAATGAAACCCTGACAATTAACAGTATCCAGAGGACCGACACCATAGACCGAATAAATTAAGTTATGTTGATCAATCTTTTACGAATCTTAATGTAAAAGTCACCAAAGCCGGCATTAGCTGGGATAGCTGCACCTAAGTGCTATAGCTATTGCNCTCTCGCTCTCGCTCTTGCTCTCGCTCTCGCTCTCGCTTCTCGCTTCTCGCTTCTCGCTTCTCGCTTCTCGCTTCTCGCTTCTCGCTCTCGCTCTCGCTCTCGCTCTCGCTCTCGCTCTCGCTCTCGCTCTCTCTCTCTCCTTCTCCTCTCTCTCTCTCTCTCTCTCTCTCTCTCTCTCTCTCTCTCTCTCTCTCTCTCTCTCTCTCTCTCTCTCTCTACCTGTGCGGAAATGCCACTCTCCGGTTCGCGGATGCTCATTACTCAGTCAAAAGCTGCGAATCCTCGACGGCAGGCAGTTCTCTCAGACAACTGAGCTGCGTTATCTCAGACCTGAGTGCCGAGCTTCTGAGCTCGTCATACCGCTGAGGTGACCTGCGTTGAGTCGCAGCTGATCGCAGCTGAGTTGGAGTTGAGGACTGAGTGTTCTCCGTCCGTCTGAGTTCTGTTTGAGCCGCCAGACACCGGCCGGCGCACTGACGGTTTGGAATGCCTCAGAGAATGCGCCAGGAAACGACGGGCGACGGCGCAAAAATGAAATTAGCCAGCGTCCTAATGCGGTTAGGCTGGTACAAACTTCGCGCCCGTCGGCCGAGTCGGGAGCTGGTGAACAGCTGGAGAGTGGAAGAGGTCGCTGGAAAGGGACAACTATGACAAACTCGCGACTCAATGTAGGGCAAGCTGATGGATGCGACGCTATAAAGGGATTACAAAACTTTCAGACCTAAACACAAGAAAACTAGCACACACGCAAAAAAGAGCAAACACCACACGTACAAACACGAAGTCTAACATGAGTGAAGTTCGTCTTCGTTTGAATAGTGGCTCGCCGCCATCTCATTCGCGTCGGCGGCGAGTAAAAGCATCTTCTAGGTACCAATCAGTGATCGCCCAGCGGAAACAGTCTATTCCGGGCGTGAAACGTCACAACTACCAGGCCTCCCCACCCCCGACAGCAGCACAAGCACCGGCCCGAACGAGCCGAACCAATCTTCATCGATACAGGACAATACCCAGAAACCAACTCTTACCCATAACGCTAATCATACGCAATCACCACTACCCTGCCACACCATCGGTACGTGACCCTCCACCGTCCACACCAGCGAGGCGGCGACTCCTCCCGACCGAACCACCATGGGAGCGGGCCACGCCGTCACGTTCCGGGGTCTGTCCCGACCGCGGGCGTGACGACCGACCTGGCAATCACGGGGCGACACGCCACCGGCACGTGTCCATTAGGTCGCGCGACCCGCCCCCGATCAGACACCGCGCCACAGGCATCAGACACCGCAGGCGGTGCCGGGCAGCCAGCGGAGAAAAATCGACACAAACTTGCTCCACGAATGTGGAATCCTGTGTTCCAGCCATAAAAACGGCATATAGAAGGGGTTTGCTGATCATAAGTCATAGGACCTGCGGTCCTTGTAGCCGTTTGGCATTCATATGTTTTTCAGGTGCACATCCGCATGGCACAAAAATCAAAAGTTTCCCACCCAAGTACAGAATGTTTTCGTCGATTATTTCCCCGCTGCGTCGGCGGGCGGGCGGACGTGACCAATGATAATCCGCCCAGCACGGGTGGTGACATTCTGCGCCTACGGTTCTCAGCACCCGCCTGTCATGGATCAGCGGCCGCCGTGTTGCCGGGCAGCACACGGACCTCGGCGGGACCACTGACGGCCCTTAGGAGGGCGTCAGCTGGGTAACGATTCAGTGAGCGGCTAGTGTTGGCTCCCTGGTGGGATTCCGTCCGGTCGTGTCTTCGCGACTACCTAGACTTTCCCAGACGCCCTAGGCTTCCTATAATTCCTGACCTTTCCAGTCTGCATTGACTTCCTGAGCTTCCTCAAGTTTCCCAGAGGCTAGCTCCGACCCGGCTCCCTCAGTTTCTGAGGCAGCCAACCCTCGTCGACGTCCAACACTCACCGTGATTAACCGTGTCCATTCACGTAAGCCAGCCCAATTAGTGAACAGGTGAGAGTTACGCCCACCACTGTCGTTATTAGGGTCATAAGTGGTGGTGGTTGGTGATTTGGGGCTAATTGTTGGCGATAAATGAGACTGTGTAGTTAAATTTGTGACGCGACTCAGAGCAACGTGAAACTCATAACACCGCAGTATAACACGAAACTCATTCCAGCTCAGCCCAGCTCACAACGCCTCAACCCAGCTCCACAACGTCTCAGCCCAGCTCACAACGTCTCAGCCCAGCTCACAACGCGAACGCCTCAACCAGCTCACAACGCCTCAACCCAGCTCAACAACGTCCTCAAACCCAGCTCAGTCTAGCTCAGTACAGCTCAGCTCAGCTCAGCTCAGCTCAGCTCAGCTCAGCTCAGCTCAGCTCAGCTTAGCTCAGCTTAGCTCAGCTCAGCTCAGCTCAGCTCAGCTCAGCTCAGCTCTGCTCAGCTCTGCTCAGCTCAGCTCAGTATCTGTGAGCCATCTTACCTGGCAGCCCTGAGCAGGGCCAGAGCGTCGGCCGGCAGTCCACCCCTCAGGTGATCCTGGATACGCAGCATAGCCTCCGTCCTGCAGTAACAAGTCACACATCATCAAAACACAAGCCACCGTGCCAACACACAGCAGTGCAGCCATAATCACATTCTACAAACTTTCCGCGTCAGAACATTCTGTCTGCAATCCAGCGCCATTAATTAGCAGCCTGGCCCTGACTACCACAACACCCGTCTTAAAACGTCTTACAAACGACTCTGCGGCGCCCATTCTCCTCTGCAAAGCTCATGCTGGTGAGCATGGTCTCAGTGCCGGGGCTATGATCGCTTCTCAGTGGGCTGACAGCTGAAACCAGGCGGGCATCACACAGGCCGCCGCCGCCGCCGCCGCCGCCGCCACAGCCACTCGCCGGCAGTCCACGTATTCAGAGCCGGAGCTCGGCGTCGGGCCATCAGTCGGCCGAGGAAATCCACCGGAATCCGGCCGCTTGAGTGCCGCTCGGCCATGGCACCATCCGGACCCCGGACGGCGGCTGAGGACGAGACGGCCCGGAGAGACCGGCCACTCAGCCGCGGCGCCGCTCACAGACAGGAAATCGCCACTGAGACGGCCACTAAACGGGAAATTTGTGGCCAGCTGGTCAGATGCGCTGGTGCGGTGGCGAGGTGGCGATGGCCGGTGGCGATGGCGTAGGCGTGGCGATGGGCGGGTCGGTGTCGGGTGCCAGGTCCGGGCCGGTGCCGGGGCGGTGCCGGTGCCGGTGCCAGGTGCCGGTCCGGGTGCCGGGTGCCGGTCCGGTCCGAGTTACGGTGCGGTGTCCGGTGGCCCGGTCCGTTGCGTGCCGGTGCCGGTGCCGGTGCCGGTGCCGGTGCCGGTGCCGGTGCCGGTGTCATATAGAGCCGAACTTGTCGTCCCTGGCACACAACGGGAACGCGGATGTTGGTGCAAACTGCCAAATAATAATTTTGAAAAATGGTCATCGGTGACGGTGCAACTGCTAAACAGCTAAACAACGGCGAGTCATTTTTCTTCCCCGTTCACAACTTACAAAATATCACGAACCGAAGCTATAGTCAAATTATTTTAAGTTGAATGTTGAGTAACTGGAGCCTTTTCGAAAATAGCACGCGCTATACGCACTTATTACTTGGCGATACTGACGGCATTAGCGTGATGCACACGTGGCTGCAGCATTGAGTGAATATGGTGAAATAAAAACAAAAACATTGTGTTGCCATTTGGAAAGAACTGAATGTACTGAAGTTAAGTATATGGCTAAATATTAGAAGATTAACTTGCTTGCGCGGGCTATTTTCAGAAGACAGCCAGCCACAAGTCGACGTACAAAAAATGGAATCATATTTGACCATCATTCACCAATGCTGAACCAGAGTGCGTTCACTCTTGGGCGCGCTTCCAGTATCTTAAGTAATAACTTGCGTATAGCGCGTGCTATTTTCGAAAAGGCTCCAGTTACTCAATATTCAACTTAAAATAATTTGACTATAGTTAAAAACACACATAAAACGGAAACTCATTGACAGTCTTATGAACAAATGACACACTCCGAACCGATAAACTAAACTTGTATATTTTTAGTCGAAATGCACAGCCAATTAAAATTAATTATCCATAGCTGTCACGGGAATGACGTCATTAAACTTCCGATAGCTGGGAGACTCCGTATTTCTGTTGAATAGCCGAACATTAAAAATATCACGCGGAATAATCTGACGATGTCGTTGTTGAGAGGATCATTTCATTGAATGACTGTCTAGCCGTCATGCATCGGCGAATCCTGATCATCGAATAAACGACACTCCTTAGCATCATACATCCTGTTGGAGAAGATCAAACCATCGCTAGGACCAAATACAGAACATTCGTTCCGGCACCATTTTACGCAGTTCCCACTCAACAATTTAGCAGCCACGCGTCTAATTTCATCGTGACCCGGATCTATAGGGGCGTAATTCAGTTACTCAGTGTTCACACTCGGAGAAAGCCGGACGTTCAGACCAGTGCTGAAATTCCATCGTCTAACGTTTAACTTAAGTCCGGCACAGCCGAGCGAGTCATTGTGAGGTGGCGTGGGAGTGGTTTGGCTGGCTCAGTGGAGTGGTGTGGTTTGGCTGGCTCAGTGGAGTGGTGTGGTTTGGCTGACTCAGTGGAGTGGTGTGGTTTGGCTGGCTCAGTGGAGTGGTGTGGTTTGGCTGGCTCAGTGGAGTGGTGTGGTTGGCTGACTCAGTGGAGTGGTTTGGTTTGGTTGACTCAGTGAATGGTTTGGTTTGGCTGACTCAGTGGAGTGGTGTGGTTTGGCTGACTCAGTGGAGTGATGTGGTTTGGCTGACTCAGTGGAGTGGTTTGGTTTGACTGACTCAGTGGCGTGGTTTGGTTTGGCTGACTCAGTGGAGTGGTGTGGTTTGGCTGACTCAGTGGAGTGGTGTGGTTTGGCTGACTCAGTGGGAGGTTGTTTGGCTGACCAGTGATGTGGAGTTTGGCCTGACTCAGTGGAGTCGGTGTGGTTTGCTGACTCGATTGTGGAGGGTTTGGCTGACTCAGTGAGTGTTGTTTTTGGCTGACTCAGTGATGTGGTGGAGTGTTGGCATGACTCAGTTGGATGTTGGTTTGGCGACTCCAGTGGAGTGGAGTGGTTGGCTGACTCAGTGGAGTGGTGGTGGTTTGGCTGACTCAGTGATGTGTGTGGTTTGGGCTACGCATGGAGTGGTGATTGTTTGGCGACTCATGAGGAGTGGTGTGGTGTTGGCCTGACTCAGTTGAGTTTGGTTTGGCTGAACTCAGTGGAGGTGTGGTTGGTTTGCTGACTCAGAGTGGAGTTGAGTGGTTTGGTGACTCATGCGTGATGTGGTGCTGACTAGAGGTGGAGTGGAGTGGTTTGGCTTTGGTTCCACGCGCTGTGAGGGCCAGTATGCCAGGATTCAGAGGCCAGCTGGATCGGAGTTCATCCATTCAAGTGTCGGAGCTCTGACGCCTCACTGGGCGACGGGCGCGCTGCATTTTGCGATGGAGCACCCCCCCGCTCTCCTACCCCCCCTCGCCCCCCCCCCGGCGAACCACCGCCTACACGACTGCCGCTGCTCGGCCAGCTCCCATGACAAACGACACACACGCCCGCGCTGAGAGCGCCTAGTGGGCCGGAAGAAATTAGTGGCAAACTGGCTTAATGTCGGGACGCCGCTTCCTTAACGAGGGCAGCTGTCATACTTTCCGGTCCGGCAAATGGTCGTTATAATTAGGTAGTTAAGAGTGCCGCGCAGGGAAGGATACGAGGCTGGTCTGAAGCGAGAAAGGTGAGGCTGGAAAATCGTCAACAGCGGAAGCTGGAGAGATGTCGTCCTGGCTAACACCCAGCAGCGTGCTGAAGCTACGTAATAAGCAACGGCTCGTAAAGTTCCTTCATATGTTTCCGTCCCACTGCAATAAATCGCGACATTCCAAGGAAATTGCTTAACGTCATCGTGTTTTAGCATACTGGCGTGACGAAGGTGGCAGTCCCCCTCAGCCGTCCAAAGAACAGAGATTCCACGAGGACATTCACCGTGACAACACAACGGTAATAAAACATTTACAGACGGGGCTCGCTTATTGGAGGGCCCATATACATAACTGTTGAAAGTGAGGTGGGGTTTAGCTCTGACGATTTGGCAGCTCATTTCCCTCGCCGGTCCTCCCACGAGAAGACACCGCCACTGCTCGGTACAGGCACCACCACCCCTCCCCACCCCCACCTCTGCTGTACCGTGCCTCCCAGGACACGGCTGCACCCCTCACCTCTGCTCCTGTAGGGGCACCTCGCTGGCCGCGTCGAAGGGTCGCACATCCTCTGGCAGCGGCCGCTCGCCCTGGATGGTGGCTGACAGCTCGTCATTGAGAGAGTCCCAGGAGAGCTGCGGGTCCGGAGCTGAGCTCGCTCCGCCGCCCTCCGCACCGCCTGCCACATACATACACCACAGGTCAGCCGCCGCCCTCCGCACCGCCTGCCACACACATACACCACAGGTCAGCTGGTGCCGGGCGGATCAACTCAATAGACGTACGGTTACTAAACAGAGCTGGGAAAGTAGAGCAGAAAAGACGACACAGACACATTACACGTAAACTAGAAAGTGAGAGTGTGCATGTCAGGACAACGTAAATATAAGCTGGTATAGATAGCAGTAGGATGGTGAATAGTATAAGACAGGAAAAGGAGCTAGGGAGAGCATAGGGTAAACTAGAACACTGAGGCAGCAGCGGCACTTCACGAGGAAGTTGATGTCAAGGCATTCTTACTGAAGTGGTCTCCCCGCTCCACTAACAAAGTGAGGCTGTGCGATCAGATTTTCTCAATAAGCCACACACAAAATCAAGTGGATCGATCACTTTCAAGAGAGTTAAAACAACGCAGGCGGCACCCCTTAGCCGTCTCGGCCTAAACTAAAGCCGGCTAGGCTATAGTAGCAACGCTTTGAGTGGATGATTGCTATCATCGTTCGTTTTTTATCGGAAAAACTAAGTGTGTTTTTGTTTTAATTACAAAACACCAATATTTAGGTAAATATTGCTGTACCTTCTACAGAGTCAACACGCAAAAAAGCATGTTGTCAACATGCTTTTTGCATGCTGACCCTGTGGAAGGTGCATGTACTAAGATATTGGTCTTTTGTAATGCTAAAAAAGTTTGTATTTTGTCCGATACAAATGAACAATAATGTAATACCAGTGTTAAAGAAATGACTCTTTGGATGAATGTAGCCTGTTCAAATGGAAAATAACCATGTGCTGCGTACTGGCAATTTAGCTAACATCAACTCAGATTGACTATTCGGTTTTGCTGTCGTTTCGGGGCCAATCAAACATCATGTCTTGAGAGAATGTAAATACAACAGACGGCCACAAGGGACGCCTGGGGCCATCGCGCCTGATCGCTCAGACAAAACTCTGCTCCCGGGGGGGTCGTCACAGCAGTGAAGAGCTAACGCAGCTGGAAACGGCCCACTAAATCCACGATGAAGACATATCGTAGTGTCTGCAGAGACATTATCAGAGCGTTTGGCAACATAACTCCTAGGGAAGCGGCACGTCAGTACTAGTGCGCGCAATATCACTGCATGATTCGCTTTCCCGAGTAGTATTTCCCATGACTAGAATATAAATATAGAAGATAATATAGAATATAATATCCCACTCTGGCCGAGACGAAATATCGGCCAGCCAACAGCATGACAGGCTAACAGCACATGCTGCCATCAACTATCTCTGTGATTTACTGTTGGGTTCCGTGAACATAGCATATCAATGAGGTCGCCATCAGGCATCACGGTTCATATTGAAACCCGTTGTGTAAGTTCTGCTCCGAGGGGCACGAGCCGAACGGTTTGAGAGCTCCTTCGAAAGCGCACACGGTTATACACATGATGGCTGGAAATATGGGCAAACTAACTCCGGCATCCGGGCCCTGCTGTAGCACAAACCCTCTGCTGCGACAAGAACCACAACACTGCTCAGTCTCACCGGCGGGACGTTTGGCCCTGCTCTTCTTCCTGGGCTTCTGTTTCTGTTTGACGACGACTCTGCCACCGCAGGAGAACCGCTCCAGCAGCCTGATGAACACGTGCGCCGTCTCCACCAGGTCCGTCAGAAACTTCCTGAAACGCAGGGGCGGGCCGCTGTTACAGCCGCACTGAAATATACAGCAGCTCATTCATCAGAAATGAACCCCGGGGCCACCGGAAGCTGTCAAAGAACACAAATAAAGCCGACAAAGATGAAGGAGGCCAAGAATGGAGAGCGACTAGATACAGAATACGTCCGCAAAGCTAAGTTCCTGTAGCAAAGCCACGCCAAACAAATATGCAAGAAAAGCAATGTTCACAATCACCACAATGGCAATATTCCTTGAGAATGTTTTGGTTCCGGAGCTATAAAGGCTTCCAAACAACCCAATCGGAAGTGGATCACGGAAATAGCGGAATTCCTGAAATACCATCGGCAAAGGCAATCGCATGAAAGCGACCGGATTTCACCCAAGAAAGATCCAAGACGGTTTTTTGAATCAACCCAATCACGTTTAGAGATTGAAAAACGATCGTCGCAAATCGGCTCAGGCTGCGTGAGCCAGAATGGGACGAGCGGGTTAGAGCGGGGCGGGGCGGGGCGGGGCGGGGCGGGCGGGCGCGGCGGGGCGGGCGGGACGGGACGGGACGCGGGTACCGTTGGAGGGGACGCGTGGAGCTGTTTAGCCGTTAGAGCAGGGCGGGGCGGGGCCGGGGGCGGGCGGGGCGGACGCATACTGAGCCGGTAACCGAGAGTTTCATTGAGCTTCCCAGCGGGACCGAGGCTCACTGATCATTTCCATTGTAGCCGAGTCGGCCCGGCGACTGTGGCAGACCTGAAAAACAGCATCACCACCAGCCAGAGACTGGATGACGTCTGGGGTAAGCCCCCGCTGTCACCCGTCTCACTACCCTCCCCCCGCGCCGACCTCAAGCCTCCCACAGCGGGAGGTAGGGCGGGCGCTTTGATCAGGACCGGCGCAGACAAATGGCTGGCTGCCGGGGGTTGGCCGGCACAGCCAGACAGGTGTCCGGGGCGGCAGGCGAGGAGGATGAGATGATTGGGTACCAAACATACGGCAGTAACTGCACACGACAGCGGAAAGGGTAGAGTCGTGACAAACCGTCATGAAAACTGGCACTTTTTCTCGCGTTTAGAATAAAGTACATTTAACAACAAATGAAGAAAATTGTCAAATCGACTAGTTTAAATAAAACATGGTGAGCACATGCTAGAGCACAGCATAAATATGGAACCCTCCTAACATGAAGTGCCAAATATTCACATAACACATCTCAACAAAACAGCTGAACGTTCCGAATCAAATACAGCAGCAACGCAGCATTGGATGGAATCCAAGTTATATCGCATCGCAACTCTCTCCCCTCTCCTGCTTTGCATAACGGGGTGCCACCAGTCAGCAGGCCGATGTAGCCCCGTGTCCGTCAGGCTCCCAGAGAGGCTTCACACCAGAGATGGACGTCTACAGATCGATCCAGGCCGCGTGTGACCGACTCTGCCTGACCGTAGATAGCTGATCGGCAATCCTGACCCGGAACTCACTTCGTTCCGGCAGAGATGAGGTCGATTGCTTCACGTTCCTTCCGTATTCCGTTCCCTCCTCTCTCCCGGCGGGGCAAGACAGACAGAAAACACACCTCGCCTCCTATTCCCTCCTCCCCCGGTCGTAATTTAGAGTGTCCCGAAGATGCCGCACCGCCACCAATCGTGTTTCCTAACGACGCGATCCAATTCCATGCAAGTTAGGCGTCGCACGCGCAATTTATGGCCCCGATATTGGGGTCAGAGAGGCGTCTTATTAGCAGGCCGGCGTTCGACGGACGCGTGCTGAGCCAGCACCTTTCGTCTCAGGATCGCCGGGTCATACAGCGTTAGAACCACGGGACGTCACGGTAGTCCCAGACAGGGGATATCGGTAGTCCCGACACATGACTGTCTCCTCGCCAGTGTTGCAGGGAGGGGGCAGGTGTCACTTCCGCCACATCCCCGCGTGGAAGACGCAGGACTCTTGTTTGTGTTACCTAGGGAAAGGCAGGGGTCGCCAGCCAAGTCAGCGCGGCGGCCGCCAGACGCGACAGGCTCAGGGCGTTCCAGGAGGCAGACAAGAGCGCGCCGCTCAGTCTGTCAGCAGCCCGCCATGACCAAGTGTCCCCACACGGCCCAGTGCCCAGGGACAGCGACGCACCGAATACAAATGCCACGCCGCCAGCAAGACAATGTTAGTATGAGCGGGTAATTAGCCAGCCGTGTGCCGTTTTGTCAAGGCGCGCTGGCGTGCGACGGACGTTTTGTGAAGTTCTGAACGTCCCCCGACGTGATTTAGTGGAGCCGAGTGATGTGAGTGCGGCCCAGGGTGCAGTAATGATTTTAAATGACATACTATGAAGAGCAGTATGTCATTCACAGCAGCAACATGATGGCTAAATTTAAAAAATGTAGGGGAATGGGGAATGACAAAATTATTTGTTAGATCAAAAATGATGGGATGAAGAAGAAGTCCAGGTATACAAACATGACAATAAGGCCCGAATTTGCATGTGTTTTAGCTAGACACCAACATTTCATGATATCTCATCTGGCAAAATGAAATAGTGTTGTCATCCGTCCCCCTAATTCTCTGAATTTGGCCACACTGAGCTGCAGTAATGTACAGTATATTAGAAAAGGAATACTGCATGTAGCACGCCAGTGGTCAAACACAGCCATCATGACATTTACGTCACGTCACATCACATCATCACCTTGTAAAGCCACGTCACGTCATGCAACGTCAGTACAAAGCCACCGCGGCTGCCGAAACCCAGCAAGTCACTGCAGCTCGAATCGAGCAGCTCCATTCTGCGCAGCCAGCGGACATTTCACAGCGAGAAGCCACGAGAAGCCGTAAACAAAGCGGCCCCCGCCGCCTTCCTCGGTCGGTCTAATTAATTAGCCAAGCTGATGGAACACACGGGTAGACCTGTGGTGGTGGTGGCGGTACGTAGGGCAAAAGGAATCCCTTGTAGAGCGTTGCTTTGAGGCCGGGAAGGAATGGAACGGGCAAACGAAGAAGAACGCGGAACAAGGGCAATACATGTATAGCAGTTCTGACGTTCGGAATACCATGCATTTAACATAATACACTGGGGATATTTTCATCGAGCTCGTATTAAAAATAGCAATAATAGCCTTCGAAGCTTTGAGCATGTCATGTAAAACACTGTCCACACCGGCATTGCTTCAATGACATAGCTTTGCTTCAATGGCTCCGAAACAGCATTATCCTCAGCTGAGCGTTTGTGATGTATCTCAGCGGGTGTGCGTGCGACGTACCTGCTCATCTTGACCGGGTCGTACTTGCAGAGGAGCACGTACAGGCAGCTCCCGCCTCTCAGGCATGCGATAGAAACAGTTTTGACACTTGAGCACCTCTCCAGGTGCGTCACGCCTCTCGTCAGAGACAGACTCATTGTGCTGCATTGGTGCAACAGCAAGCTCCTGGGGAGGACGGAGCACTCCTCAATAGAGACAGACTCCATAATCCCCCCCCAGGCACGCTGCTGTAGCTGAGGTATTGATCAAGTGAAGACAGCCAGCTCGCTGGCGGCGAGACGGACAGCATTCATCTCGCAGAAGTAAAGCTCACATAGTGCTGTGATCGTCGTAAACTAATTCAGCCTGCTTGCTTTCGTGGCAGACGGAGTCACTCTATTTCAGAGAAAGTGTCAAAAATGTGTTTCGCTGCGATGATTCGGTGAAAACTAGGCAGCTCCTGGAGGAGACGTAGCACCTCATGCAGAGAATCAGACTCCATGTGCTGGTTATTGTGCTGAGTTTTGTTCACAACAGCAGCTCCTGCGTCGACACCGTGGGACTAGCCTCATCAGAGACTGAGTGGAGCACCTCCAAGTGTGCTGGGGCGGGCAGATGTCTGTGAAGACTCGTGCTGCCGACTCCCTGGGAGACCGTGAACGGCTGCAGTGGTTTCGCTAACGGCCCAACGGCCTGCTGTGCTTCTACTGTGGAGATACGACGGGAGACGTCTGCAAGATGGGAGAAGAGAAAGGAGGGATTGGAGGGGCCAGCGCAGGACAGTCCCTGCGTGACTATGCAAAAAAGGAAAAACAGCAAGCATCAAGCCAAGGGGGCGAAAGGTCACAACACAAACGGGTGTAGGACATACTCACTCGGAGCGTTAAATGACAGGATACCAATAAACACAAGCCACAAATCATTATATGAGTTGTATTGACGATCACAGTTTCGAGAATGGATGCGGAATCAGACACAATTGTACTGGTTATCAATAACCGCATTCACCTACGTCAGATGGGCTTAGACCAACGGGAAAGGCATCTCAAATAGCCAGTCTCGAATCCCCCAGCCCACCAGCTGTCAGACGCGACCTCGCACGGTACAGATGACCAATTACTCTGTGGAAGATTGGACACCATAGCGTTCATCACCTGACCCCGGCTGTTCCAATTAATGGCTGATCACCAGTCTGGTACGTGCAATTATCAGACGGAAGCGATTCTATGAAATCGTTAAAAAGATGAAGCTATTGGGCTTCATGATTTAACTCCAATAAAACGTAATTGCAATACATTGGATTTATTCGGACTACCTCAGCTGAGCGCCAATGTTGAAGTGAGGTAATCCTTTCGAGCCCAGCGGACAGCCAGACACTATTGACGCACGGCGCGGACCGAAACAAGGGACACAGACCAGCCGTAACTGTACCTGATAGGCCCTCAGCGCCAGGTGGGCGCGTTTGGACCAGACGCGGATCTTCCGCTTCTCCACGGTCCATCATCTCCAGGTAGGACTCCATCTGGGTCTGCAGGTAGTGGAACATGGACACCGACAGCGTCTCCCTGCAGGAGGGCGCCGGCATTCAGTCAGCGGTAGTGGTATGTTCTCATTCCAGACAGCCTCTAACTAGACACCGACTTCAGCCAGGCAGCGACACACTGGCCGCGATCCAGCGTCAGGTATTCCGGTCCCGGGTTTCAATCAGCCTTACAGTCCGCTGCGGCGCCACTGCCACTAATTACCAGTCATCGTCACCTGACGCTATTTACCAACTCGCGTCAGCCGCAGTTAGTGTATCAACACTCGTCAGACGATGATGATGATGATGATTGGGGCTTAAGGGCACTAGAATCCAGTATCAGCAAAAACGTGAACGTGCCGGAACAAACCGACGGAGATGAGATCTATTCCACGGGGTGGAGAATTCGAGGCGCTGTGAGTAAATGGTTGAAACAGGATCAAGAGCACCGCTGAACTCACGTGATGCGGCCGAGTTTGAAGCTGCCGTTGTACCGGTTGAACTCCATGAAGAACTTGACGGCCCACATGTAGTAGGAATCGTCATTGGCCTGGGCCTTTGCTCGTGCCAGATCGTTCTGCGGGAAAATGCACATGACAAATATAGCGAACACCACAGGCACCCGTCAACTCATTACGGCAAAAGAGAACAATTGATTTAGCAGGGACCAACCGTTGACAAAAGCACAGTGCATACATAATCTACTCAGAGCCTGTTCAAAGTTTCGGGGTTTAAGGTGGCATTAACTCAAACTGAAGCACGGCGTGACAAAGCCGTGGGAGACAACCAATTCTGAGAGCCAGCTAAGTACCAGAGTACTTGTTAGCAGTACTCGTACAAAGCTCAGACTGCCAAATAACTGTGACGAAGAGAAGGACGGAGCAGCACTGGACGGAACAGCGTTTAGCCAGCTCCGCACAAACGCTGTGTATTGTGCACCAACACTATAGACCAATGTTCGGATGATCTTCGGGCGCGCAAAGCAATGGCTGTCAAGTTCTAACATACAATTTATCCACTTAGCAGCCGACTCGACGGGCCAAACAACTGGAAGATTCCAATTTCCAATCAAACTGGTTCACTTAGCTGTCCTCGTAACTGCATCTAAAATAAAACTAATCCCTTCAATTCGGTCAAAATGGTGTTCGGTGGCCTGCTAGGCCATAAAATCACGAGAGGGTGGTCGCCGGCCGCTGGCGGCCGCCAGTACGGCGTCTGCCGAAAGCCCATAAAGTCCTCGCTACCCTCCATTGCTGGCCAAAGTACGGTCCACGGGCAGCGACGAAAGCGTGGTTTAATACTTCACAGCCTGTGCAGTGCGGAGGGACTCGACTCGACAACCATCCACCTACCTAGTGAAGGGGGGGTTGTAACTCCCCCTGTCTGAGTCGGTCCGACTGGCCAGGCCCCGCGGGGCGTCGTCGATCGTTAGGGTGGTATTCAGTGTGTGCGGACGGGTGAGAAATCTGTCCCGGCCGCGGCAGCTGACGACTCGGTCGATCACACCTCACGCCGTGGAATCGGGAGGGTGACAGAATAAGAATGGACGAAAATCGACGACCAGCAACACGAACACTGAAACTCTTACAATCGCGCTATGTAAAATAGCATACAAGAGGGTATTTGCTCGTCAAAAGCTCTCAGACATTGGAGGCCCTCCGACCGGGCGGATAGAACCCCCCCCCCCCCCCCCCCAGGGACGTGCAGTTATTAAGAGGCTGGCGATTGCAATAAGCAAATACCTTATGTTCTTTCTCATACCTTAAATGCAAACTTTCCGTAATCGTATTGCGAGCTTTTGTCTATTTTCACCTCACCTTCGGGGGGGGGGGCAGTTCTCAGCTCTCCTCCGACCTGACCTACGCCACCTTAACGCGGCACAACAGGAGGCACTCCAGTCTAATGCAGCCTGGCCTACGACGCCCCGGCCACACTCCGAGACGGCCCCTCCCTGGGGTCGGACCGGCCGGATGAAGAGGACATGACCTTCCGACTTAGATCAGATGCCGGGCCGACCAGCCCCTTCCCGGAGACTAGACCTACGTCACTACCGTCACTGACCTATGTCACACAGCTGAGAGGACGTCGCTGACCTACATTCAAAACAGCGCTGGAGGAGAGAGCGCGACCTTCCACCTCAGCGAGCCGCTGCGGTCTCTAACGACGTGACCTTCAATCAGTGTGGTGGAGGGGAGCAGTGGGGTGGAACTGAGGCACTCCAGTGGGGCGGAACAGGCACTCTGAGCGCTCAGCGGGGCTGCACGGCGGCCATATTAGGCGCGCACAGCGGAGGGAAGCACTGAAGCACCAAATGTCGTGAACTTGTGAAAAGCCACTCCAATCTCCATAGAGTGGATCTAGTTCGAATACATCTACGCCCAGAGGTGGCGTCACAATATTAGTAAAGGTGCTGAAGAGCGTTGTTATCAAGGGACGTTACCAAATCCTTATAAATTGTTCTCACGGTTCTAAATAGAAACGAAACGACACATCTGTAATTTGCAGCCTTTTCTGCAGTAGTTTTTTTTCTTTCACATTTGCAGTCAATTTCATCTTTTCTGATATTGACACCATCATGTACGCTTTGTTCAGTCAAAGCACGGTCCTGATGGCCGCCACTAAACCACCAAGCCCGCAATGTCCGGCAAATTCAGCATTCAGCCAGGCTCCGCCAACAAACAGTTATCGGCAGCGTTCACAGAGGGCAGATTGTGTCGTAAACCAGCCGATATTGGTGCCGACTGTAATCGGGCGGCTCCCAGCCCGCCACCACAGCAGACCTCTGTGGGGCTCGGCAGCGTCAGTCAGTACAGCTGTGTTGGGTTCGACAGACGTCGACACACCACCCTGTGCCGGCTGTCTTGAACAGCACCGTAAGGAAACGCCAGCCGGACAATGGAATGTCCTCAACGAAAACTGAACACGGCCGAGTTTACCTGGCGCAAATCAAACCTAACAATGAGCTGTTTGCTCTCTCAAGTTGATGTAGCCTGAAGCAGCACTACCCGACACCCGACCCCGACCGAGAGCACCTGACCCTACATGAACCCGGGTAGCCGACCTCCCCGACTCTGACAAGAGCGACCTGACCTGACATGACACTCCGGGTAGCCGACCTCCCGCTGACCTGACCTGCCTCACGTGACACCCAACTGACCTCGCCTGACGTAGAGCATCACCTGATCCGCCGCCTCCCCACCGCGCCGTCACCCTCACCTGACCCGCGCCTCCCCACCGCGCCGTCACCCTCACCTGACCCGCGCCTCCCCAACCGCGCCCGTCACCCTCACCTTGACCCGCCGCTCCGTCACCCTCAACCTGACCCCGCCGCTTCCGCCGTCACCCTCACCTGACCCGCCCCTCCCCACCGCGCCGTCACCCTCACCTTGACGTTGTACATGATCTTGTTGTAGGCGCCCTCGAGCAGTTCGGCGCAGAACTGTTTGAGGAACAGCCGGATGGTGAGCATGGAGCGGCGGGCCACGTCTCCGTCCGACAGCGGCTGCCGGTTCTTAGGCGTCTTCCTCGGTACCTACAGACACACAACGCCGGTCAGAAGCGTCAGAAAGGTCATCACTGGCGGGGTGGAGGGTAGAAGGACCAGCTTCAAAACAATATCGACCGGATCTCGTAAAGGCACGTCAACTAGGAGAACAAGGATCGTCACATAGTGTACGATATACTGCCGAGCATCGCAGCCTAGGTCTCTGTAATCACGGACAAGAACAACAAAAAAACACGGAGAGACACGGCGAGACGAGGGCAAGAGGCGACACGGGAACTGCACAGTGTAAACTATACAGTGGCCAAAACACAGCGTGGACACGGTTCGCCAGACACAACCAATTCTAGTGCAACTCATGATGATGATAATTTGGGGCTGCCGACACCGCAACTCCACGGCTATTTAGCGATAGTGCAACTAAACCGAGCCGCACCGTGCCTCCCATTTCTCTCCGAACCGAGACGGCCCGGCTGCCTATGGCGTCCGCCTCAGATGAACGGCAGCGCGCCCGACCCCAGCTCTGACCTTGCCCTTGTCGAAGGAGAGGTCACTGATGTGTGACAGCGGCTGGTGGCAGATGAGCGCCCGCTCGCTGATCGACCTCATGTTCTGCACAGTATACGTGCCTCCAAACCGGGTGTGCCTGCCGGGAGAGGGGGGGGTGAGCGGATGACGGGAAAGAGGGTATGTCAGCGGAAAAGAGGAGAGAGGGATAACAGAGAGAGGAAAAAATAGGGCGAGAACATACAAGAGGAGAGTGAGGCAGAGCGGGGAGGAGAACCCAAAGGGAGACGTAAAGGCTGGATAAAGCTAGGAAGGTTCGGGAGAGATCTTCGACGTGACTAGGATAGAGCCGAGTCTGAAAAACTGCCGGGCACAGACCCTCTCCGCTTCTGTAAATCAGAGTGTTTCATGGGTGCCTAAACCCCAAGCCCAGCCCAGCCGAAGCCCATGAACACCAACCCCAGACCATTCAAATTCATAATATTGGAGCCCATGCCCGGTCCGGCCCATTCATATTAAGCAGATAATTATTTTCACAAAAATAATGCAACCATTATTCTAACAGATTTACTGGCATGCTATCAACGATAAATAATATCACGCACCTGTTGATTGCGTGGCTTTTGACTCATCGAAACACTTTTCGGTAACCTGTCATACTGGTATCAGACTTTGGCATTCGGACGTTGATTTGGGATGTTTCAATCTTTCACCCACTGCTAGTTAATACCATGATTTATTGTTCTCATGTAATTGCCCAACATTTATTGTTTAAGGTGTCCTTTATCCATTATTAACATTATTTTTGCCTGGTTAAACTGTCAGTATAAAAAAAAAATAACCGGCAATGACATGACCCAAAGGGAGACGTAAAGGCTGGATAAAGCTAGGAAGGTTCGGGAGAGATCTTCGACGTGACTAGGATAGAGACGAGTCTGAATAACTATCGGGCACAGACCCTCTCCGCTTCTGTTAATACGATACCCGGATAAGAAGCCTGACAGCTTTAGGAGCCATCGATGGATCGGTCCACTTGCTTTAAAATCATTCAAATTCGCAAATAAATTGCCACATTCCCGGTAAGTTTGACGTAAAAACGTTTCCAATCGCATTATATAACATAAAATACGATTCAGAGAAGAAAATCTTGCCTCCCGTAGTCTGCACAGAGCTGAATGAGACACGACGGGGGATCAAAGTCGTAGACGAATAGCAACACCATACGCATCGCTGATTTCTCAATAAACAGATTCGGGAAAGCTGATCAAAATCGCGCAAAAACAAAACAGAACTGCGATTGGCACTTCAAGCGATTGCAGCGTTATTTTACCGGAGGTTGCTGAGCCTCTCAGCCTTCTTCTGCTTGGCCTCGTGCTCCTGCCGCCTGAAGCGGTCCAGTTCGCGGATATCCGTATCGCGCTCCTGGTTGCTGCGCGCCGCGCCCGAGCGCGCCAGCTGCTTGGCGTCCTGTTCCCGCAGCATCAGCGAAACCACCTGGCGGCGGTGAGACGCACTTCAGATTCGGTGCGACGCCGCAGTGGCGCTGCCTGACAGGCGTAGTCAGACACACGTTTCAGTAGTTAAACACGGACAACGAAGGGTCACGGTGTGACAGCTACTCACTCGATCGAACACTTTTGGACGATAACAGCCTTCTTCTGCGCAATTATGATAAAAATTACTTGCCAACCCCTCCCCATATTACGCAAACCGCAGTATCGCTCAAGCCTTTGCGAGTTACAGCATACTTCAGCGTTTTACTACTAGTAGCTACTAGGGGCAGTGAATACAAGTAGACGAGAATGTTCATTGCCGAGCGCCGTCGCTATATGTGAGAAAAATCCGGTATTCAATGAGGACTCGCTCCGCGCTTCGCGCTCGCTCGTTATAAACATCATTAATGTATCATTGACAAGTTTGTAATTTGTGTCATGCTCTTTGCGATAATGTGTTGATAGGAAAACATAAATATGTGTGCATAGTGCACCATTGTGAAACAAATCAGCAATAATTTATCACTTGGCCATTCGTTTGCCATTACCCACGGCCGAAGGTTCCACTACCCCAAATGGGTAATTACACCCTAACTGGGAATCACTGGTGTATAAATGAACTCATATTTTACCTGGCTTAATAATTGGTTTAAAAACACTCATAGATCGAGGTGCACGAACGACTCTAAATTACCGATATCTGCCGGTGTCCTCCGGTGACACCCACCAGCCTTACCTCCAACAGGTGCATACAGAGGTGCTGCTCGTCGTCTGACTGCGCCATGAACAGGATGATGTCGTCCAGGTTGGCCAGATGCATCGCCCACAGCACCTGTCGTTGAAATAACGAAGCTGAGGTGCTGAGCCCCACGCAGCACGAGAAAGCACTCACGAGAGAATTTCGCCGAGACGAAACAGCACTGAACATGACCGTCTACGTTATCGCCATGCTACATATTCCCAAAACGAGAACTGTATTATGATAGTAAGCGTTTTTTTGCGAGTAGAATATCGCCAATAGCGAGCCCAAGTGTCGTAAGACCAGCCGAGAAATGGCAGCCGCACTGACCAGTACGGCTTCCTGTCAGCGCAGTGTGTGTCCTGGGCAGCCCCGGGCCTAGTGTCGTCTTACCCGGACTGTGTGACCCTGACCTGGTCGTGGACGCTGGCGTCGTCGTCAGTCCGTTTCTCGGCGGCGGGGTTGGCCGGAATGTGCAGCACGTTGCGCGCCAGGATCAGGATCCGCTCGATCATCAGACGGTCGTCCTCCATCCGACTCTCCCAGTCCTGCAGCGGCAGACAGACGGTCAGATCAGTCAGATGGCAGATGGTAGACGGTCAGACGGTCCGACGGATCAGACGGTCAGACGAGTTAGACGGCCAGACGGTACAACGTCAGCACGGTCAGACGGTCCAACGGCAGACGGACAACGCAGACGTCAGCCGGTCAGACGTCAGCGGTCAGACGTCAGACGGTCAGACGGTCAGACGGTCAGACGGTCAGACGGTCAGACGGTCAGACGGTCAGTTGATCAGTCAGTCAGATGGTTCGATGGTCAGACGGACAGTTGGCTGCCAGGGGATAGAGCACATCGCCCTCTCACATTGCCGAACTCGAGATACCTTCACACATGACGTCTTCCGTCTTCATATGGCATGTTTATCTATCCTTTGAGAACTTATGCAACGTGCTACCTAAAAAATGGCACATCAGCTCTTCCTCCTTCGTAGCCGTCCAACCGAACCCGCCGCCTGCCCGTGTCCTCGCCTCGTGGTCACCACGCCCTCCCGCACCAGTACCCTCCCACACAAACCCGCTCAGCCACCGCGGGCGTCACCCACCTTCTCCAGCAGGGCGGCCATCCTGGTGGCCAGCACCTCCCAGAACACCTTGTCGCTAAAGGTCTCCTTGTAGGCCTGCAGGTACTGGATGACCTCCATGTAGTAGCGGCGCGACACCCGCTCGCCCGGCAGCTCCTCTTCATAGAGGACGAGCGCTGGGGTCGTCAGGTTCACCAGCAGTCTGGCAGGCAAACAAACGGACATATTGACAGACATAACGATCTGATGATTGGGGCTTACGGGCGTCAAAACTACCAAGGTTAGCTGGCGCCCATTTTACAAAACGATAGCTTCTGACACTCAGTTCTTAGTAGACAGACAGTTGTTTGGTCATTCTTCATCTCCATAGAAGTCAGGCATGCATTAATATATTGTTGTGTAATCTATAATTGAATTCACTAATTTCAAAACATTTTATCACTTTGTTCGTCAATCCCTGCCTTGATGGTTTCATGCATACATACATACATAATTAATTAATTAATTAATTCACTCAAGTCAGTCAGATCAGTCCAGTTCAGTCAGTCAGGTCAGTAGTCAGTCGTCAGTACAGTCAGTCAGTCAAGTCAGTCAGTCAGTCAGTCATTCATTCATATCATTCAATCATTCATTAGTCATTTCATTCAGTTACTCGTCATTCATTAATTACAGATTATGTCAGATCATTCATATCGTCAATTCATTCAGTCATCATGCCAGTCATTCATGCAATCATCATTCGAATATTCAGTTAGTCATTCATTCAGATCATTTTTTGTCAGTCAGTCCAGTATTCAGACATTCATGTGCTAAAAATATAACTCATGCATTCACTCGTCCATTTCATGTGAGTTGTGATAGAGCACGAGCATTGCCGTGTTAAATTGCTCACCTGAGAGTAACATCCAGCAGCTCAGCATCATCAGAGTAATGCTTGATTATCGGAATCAGGTCCTTCACCACTACCTTCGTCTCTCCCAATGCACGGCGAATTTCGTGATTTTCATCATCTCGACGTAGGAATCTTATCAGGTCCTTCACACATTCTGAAAGAAAGGTGGTAAAAAATCATGTAATAGGAGAAAAATGTGAAATGAAGACCTGACCTGAAACTCATTTAACTAGGTGCCGTAAAACTCCACAATACCAATCCTATATACCGAGCATCGGATCACCGAGCATCAGATTACCGAGCATCGGATTACCGAGCATCGTATCACCGAGCATCGGATCACCGAGCATCGGATCACCGAGCATCGGATCACCGAGCATCGGATCACCGAACCAGCACCGCCTTTAACGAAAGTAAGTCCGATACAATAAGAGTTTGACCGACCACCGTAATCCAGTGAGCAGAAATCGTACATAGATAACAAAATGTCAGCACCAGGAGGGTTTTTCAAACACAATGATTCACAGCGGACAACCGTCGGGACATATCGACCCAATGTTCTGTACAGCCGATGTCCAAGACTCGCAAACTGCCACCTTTACGACGGCCACGCGGCCATCACTGCCTGCTCGCCCTCGTACACTAGCGGATCCAGGGGGCGGTAGGGGCGTTAGCCCCCCCCCCCCTATATTGCCTGAAATTGACGAAATTTGACATATATTCCATTGTAGAGGGAAATATAATAAACTTTTACTAAGGCATATTTGTCTTAAACCGTTCAGTAAGGTACAAGGAAGCCAAATCCGACGAGTTTTTCGAAATTGATGAAACTTTTTGAAATTTAGCCCCCCATGCCCAGGTTCTGGATCCGCCAGTGCCCTCGTATTCGCCCAGTCCTCACTTATTGTGATGATTGTGTAGGCACTTAATTTAGGTAACCATATTAATTCCAATTAATTGAAATCGGGAGGCTATAATAGGGCCATGCCACAAAATTATCTCACTATACACTCACAACAAAGTTTGCTACAAGTGTCAACATGTGGAATGGCAAATAGCCAAGTTTTCCAACTTACAAATGCATGTCAGACCTCTCCTTTATCTGATGTTATAACAAGTGTTTTCTGCAAATCCAATTTTGGTGAATGCTTATTGTTACCTTCATATGTGAGTTATTCATGACAAATATGGAGATAATGACGAAGGTAATTCAAATATATTTTACACAAAGCTTTCTGTAAAAAGTAGCATGTTCATTGTTCACTGTAACAAATAGCATGTTTACTATGGAACAAACATGACACTTGTTACAGAAAGCCTTGTGTGAAATATAATTGAATTACTGTCACCATTAGCAGCTACTTTTATAGACAAATTAAATGTTAGCACATAAAAAAAAAGTGAGGCGAGTTAAGCCATTGAACCAGCTGCATACACGTTGCTGACGATAACAACAGGAATTCAATTTTGCTTAATATGTAAACAATTTGGGACGAGGGTTGAATACAAGTGGAGCAATTCTTTAACTGATAAGCAATGCAATTTTTAGACAACAGCATAAATAATGTACAAAAACAGGCAGGCATTTCTTACCAAGACACTCTGGTTCCTTTTGGTATTTGCCTGTGGCATCGTCCAGATATCCCAGACTGTTGCAGGTGACTGATAGGTCAGCCATCAGCATTGGATCAATGGTCAGAGTCGTCATGGTGGAGAGCTTGCCTGGAAAAGGAGGTCGGTGACATTTCATTTAGGGGAAATTTGAATGCAGTAACCTAATTTAGGAATCAGAATCACACTTGCATTGAGATTATCCACAAATAGCTGTGGCTATTAAAACCTCTCGTCGTAAGTTCAAAAACATCAGGCAATATCAGTACAAACACAATCGCAGGAATAAAAGGTCTTACATGCACACCTCCCCACACACACACACACACATACAGGCACAAGTCAAGTATAAATAAATAAACCCCGTTGGGGTGCGTGTGAGAGGCGCAGCATCAGTCCGGTTCCGGCAGCGCCACAGTAAAATGTTTTTCAAGCGGCGACAGAACAACGGCACGGGCAGTCCCACCAGCTCGCATGGTACGTTGTTATATAGTGCTGGCCCCCGGCAGGTAAAACGTCGCCACCCCATCTCCGTCCGGGACCGAGGCACATACAGCATGTGGTCCTGACGCGTAACCCGCTCGGTAGCACGGGCCTCTGCTACAGTGGAAAAACACAAAGCCAGCTGCTCAGGCTCACCGCAGTGACGCACCTTGTGCGTTAGGCACAGCGTGTAATATGTGGTCATGCCCTACGCGCCAAGCCGCTCCAGCTTCCCCAGCAGATCCGATACATGGTCGATAGATCATGATCCAATACATAGGGATTTTACTGATACTTTTGATTAAATTCAAATATAACAATCTTATGGTATTTTAACCATCTAACAATTTTGGTTGAAACATAGCCAAATCAAATGTGTCTACCAAGTTTAAACTAAGTACCCAAAGACCATGGGCACCATATTTGGTTAAATGTCAGGAAGATTTGCCTATGACTCTGTAAAGTGTATTATCAAATAAGAAGTACTAAACATCACAGTTTTTTAGTACAGTTTTCTGATACCAGGACATTGAACAAGATTACCAGATAAATGTGAAAAATACCAGCCAATCAAATAGATACCAGAAATTTAAGAATTTGGGTGGTCAATTTAGTGTTGCATATTTCAATTAAGCATGTCTTAATAACAGTAAAACAAAAAATGTGTTGAACAGTTCCTAAGCAAAATTCATACTGAAACTAATACCTTACCTGTTCAGACGCAGCTTCCACAAAATACCAACTAAATATCAATATCTGATGTCCAGCGAATTAATCAAAAGTTTTACACATACCCTTCCGCAAATACAAAACGAATAAAGGCAAATGCATATACCACTTCCAGCGAACCAAGGCGAAATGAACAATAACAAAATATTGGCGAAGTTCCCGCGTTAAAGGATAGCACTGTATGGCAAGTAGCTAGACTTCCTCACGTTTTTCCTCTTAGCGTCTCTGGGCCAATCATACCTGTTCTTAGTTTTGCATTGACCAATAGAAGCTTTTCATTAGCAAAAGCATATGAAATGTGAGCAGAGTGCATTGTCAGAGTATTGCTGCCAAATCCTGCCATATTCCTGAAATGCCTTTATATATTTTTTGCCCTGTTTTTTATATAGTTGCACTCAGTATATAAAGTTACCTTGGTTGCACTGCTATCATGGTAAGCATGCAAAATACCCCCGTAAAAAGTACACAAGGGCCGATCCAGGGGGAAGACAACAGGGGGCCCATAGGGTCACATCCCAAGGATTCTAAGTGATTTCGCTCCTTCCTTCGAATCCGTCCGTCCGACGCGCGAGGTGGCCAGGTGGTTTTGAGCAAACGTGATTTTTATCATTATCATACGTATATTACATGTTACAAACGTACTTTAAGTGATGCCCCTAGCGGGGGAATCACGTCAAGGGGGGCAGGGCCAAAAAAATCCTGCGATCAGAGTAAGATTGACACATTTCTTGATATATAATATACCTAGCTAAGCAACTTTTACTAAGGAAAGTTTGTTTTAAATCAGTATCAATTCATAAGCAGGGACGTGGGAACCGGGGGGGGCAGAGGGGGCAACTCGCCCCTCCAACTTTGGAGCTGGTGGGCGACGACCCCCCAACCTTTTACACGATCACTCTTCTCTGTATTAGAAGCACATACTTTCGACGGCAAAAGGAGAGTAATAAAGTAAAAAGGGAGGAAAAAGTAAATGTTTATGGCATATGGAAGCTGAGTATGGACAGAAATGGCGCGACTTTGACTCGGAACAGAGAGAGTTTGTGAATTGGCATCTCGGCATCGGCATAACGCTGCGTAAATCACAGCCAAGGCGTTGATGCAAACGCTTTGCTGTCGAACAGTGCGCGAAGAAACGCTCTGGAAGTCAGCTTCAGGGACGTTTGGAACCGTGGGGGCAGCGGGGCAACTCGCCCCACCCCAAACTTTTGACTTGGGCGACGCCCCCCCCCCTTCCCCCAACTTTAAAGCTAGGTGGTTGGCCTCCTCCGTCTTAACCACGATCCTTTTTTAACTTGAATTAGAGCAACGGCATTGTCACGGAAAATTTGCTAAATTTTTGTAGAACAAAGGTGCAGTTTCAATCACAAATTAAAATAAAGAAAATTAAACTGCATTTAAATTGGGGCTTGGTTTGCATCTTTCCATCTTAACCTATTCCCGCGGGCGCCAGAATTACGTTAACCTGCGGGGGCAGATTCTGCCCCCCAGAGCAATCTCGAGAACCGCTCGGTTTATTTCGATGCATGAACACCATACGATTCGTCGTTGACAAGATGGACAAGATAATGTCATCATTTTCGACCCCCGAAATTTCTATTTTCGTTCAAATGGACAGTGGCAAAAGTCAGGGGCCACAAAATCACGAAAATTTTGGGTGTTTTTAGAAAGGTCATGCGACCATGTCATTCGACGATTTCATGCCCGGAAACGTTTTGACTTCCAATGTAATGGTTCTTCAGTATATAAGAGGGACAAGTACACAAAAATGAAAAATAATAGGCGTACTCTGGGATGAAAAATTCGAGGATTTTCTTGATAATAAATATATGCTGTTCGTGATTGTTTAGGACGATAGTTAACGTTCACATGTGGCTCTTGTTATTGTTATTTTTAAAATAAATATATTGCACAAGGGCAGATTCAGTAAACAACGTGGGAGCCACAATGTGCGGAACGCCTTTTATCATCTTACTAATTTGATGTTCGTCCTTATTTGACGGATGAAATCGCCTCTTATTGTATGTACCTGAGTGCGCCTCTGCCCCAAAATATGTATAATCCAAGTATGTATGACGTATATAGCAATGACATAGCTTTGACGCTTTTATTCCACCGCAAAACTCCGAAAGAAGTTTTGCGCTGCCACAACCGGCATGTTCAAAATGACCTCCCCGAAAAAATGGATCTGGAGCCGCTTCTGCCAGACCGATTTTTTCTCAAATTTTTGACAGAACACGCGTCATTCCAATTCTAGGAAAATCCCCAAAGTTGCAAAACGGCTACGCTTAACTTATTTGAAGCGCCACGCAAAAAACTTACCGGGAATATAATCTGCCCCCCGCAGGAATAGGGAAACGAACAGTGCATCCGCACATTTGGGACGCATCGTAGCATCGAAAACACTGCTGGAAATACAGCGCACACCGGCATAGGATATGTTTCTTTCGTCCTGTAAACGTTGGATAGAGCTTATTGTTGGTTCACAATCCACGGTTGATAAAATACTCATGGTCACAATGTCTGTAATCTTTGACGGAACAAATGCCTTACTATTCATGAAATAGTACTAGGGGTGCCACAGAGTAAATAACATTCAGACTTTTGGCAGGGGCTAGGCGTCACGTTTTTTTATAGCAAAACGTTCATTATATATTGTATGATCGACTCTGCTCCCCTGACGTTCAGACACGGAGAAAGAGCGGCCATGGGCCGAAAAAGGAAAAGTTGGTCACCAACGAAATTCCGGATCAAGGCGGTTCACCGGTTATTGACGCATCAGGAACGGATGGCGATATATCGGGGATAGATTCCGATTATATCGGGTGAACGGTAGGTTGGCAATATATGGCGATAAATCCTGTTGGCGAAATATATAAACTGGCGGGTTTACCACAGCGATATA
>VOPJ01009088.1:53339-80356 GCA_014673585.1 Semibalanus balanoides
CCTCAGGTCCGCCAAAAAGTTCGCCCCCCAACTTGAAAGTACTTCCCACGCCCCTGGTAGTGACGTCACTAAAATCGGTATATCTCGTTTGTGATCGACGCTACTGCTAAACATTTTCATAGATGACGCAAAATTGATGTACACGAAGGCATAACAAGTTTCACGTCGATATCTGCAACGCTTCGGAAGTAATTCAGGAAAAACCGAGGGGGTTCGGATCCGACCCGTCCCCAGGGCGGTCGTGGGCGGCTATACCTTTTAATTTTGGAACCAGATATTGAGACTTAAAAGTTTGGGGAGGGGCGTTGCCCCTTTCACTCAAAAAGTTTGAGGAGCAGTTGCCCCCTGCTCCCTGGCACCTACGCCTATAGGTCATATAGCTTAAACACATAAGATTGAAGGATTTGAAGACATTAATTTAATGATGATGATGGATGATGATATATCGTGATTTAGAGTGGCGATCTATTAGGACTGCCAGAGCCCGGGAACTAAGTTAGGGTAACATACAATTGCAATGTAATAGCTACCAGAAAACAAGAACCGCTTTCCAGTAGTCCAAATATTTATGTTTAAGTCGATCCTTTAAGTCGATTCCTCGGTAATGTCCACTTTAACTTTTACAGCCCAAAGCCGAGCCTCCAAATATTCTTGCTATTCTTGCTGTTTTATTAGTTTTATTTTATTCAAAGGGGCTAAGATTGTTGACAATATAACTTAACTGCATACGCTTTTTATTTTTAAAGTTGACTTACGGAATGATGATGTTGAGTTTGCAAATTTCAAAAGAAAATTTTAGCCCGCAAAGAAGTGATTCAAAATAGTAGGCGTAGGCCGATTCCATTTTTTTTACGAATTGATTGCCAATCATTGGAGGTGCTAAAGTCTTTTTTGATCTAACAGGTCAGTTAGTGGGAACCAGACTTTGCAGGGTGTGAAAACGGACACGTTAATCTACCGATACACACCAAAAACCCTATATCGGCCCGCGAGGTGGCACTCTCCCTTTAATAGGAATTACGATATGTGGCTTGTTTAGACGTAAGCGCGCGATTAATCTGGATTCCGAGCTGAGTGATCCAACGCCTGCATTCCTTATACGGCCAGTTCACACTGTAAACACTGACACCGAGAGTGGTCTGACAGATGACGCCACCGTTCCAGCCTGGTTAGTCCATCCAATTACCGCGAATACCGCCCGCGGTCCGCGGGGGCGGCCGGAACAGCGAGCTGGAGCTCCGGCCGGATGATGGCTGGCGGCAGCGCCTGGCAGTGACATCATCTTCCGGAGCAGGACCGGGGCACCGCGGCCAGCCAGGTGATCTAGACGGGGGGATGAGTCAACTGGGTCATATGAGGTGGCAGGTCAGAGCAGGTCGGGAGGGTGCCGGAGCCAGCCAGTGGATTACACGGGGGGGGGAGTCACGGTCAGACTGTGGCAGTCAGAGCAGGTCGGGAGGGGTTGGCCGTGGCCAGCCAGGTGATCAGACGGGGGGGGGTAGTCACTGGGTCAGAGTGGCAGGTTCAGAAGCAAGGTCGGAGGGCGCCGGAGCCAAGCCAGTGATCAGACGCGGGGATGAGTCACTGGGTCAGATGTGGCAAGGTCAGAAGCAGGTCGGGAAGAGCGCCGTGGGCCAGCCAGGTGACTAGGCGGGGAGGAGGATGAGTCGCTGGGTCAGAGGTGACAACTGACAGGTCAGAGCAGGTCGGGTACACCTTAAGGGGGTCACATCGCATCAGGTCATATCACTTCCAGTCACAACGCACTCACTTCACTTTACTTCAGGTCATATAAGCTTAGGTCTCACGACAGCAGGTCATACCAGTTCAGGTCGTGAGACCACGTGAGGTCACATCAGGTGACACCACCTCAGGTGACGTCACACCAGGTGACGTCACACTCTACACCGTACCCCATCACTCGAGCCTCGTGGGTAACCACGTCCACCACTAACACCACAAGAGTATCACAGTCTGGGTTGATATCACTCTGCGGGTGGGGGGAGGCGGCGGGCGGCAGGCGGCAGGCGGCAGGCGGCAGGGGCGGGGGCGGGTGGCACTGGCTACCGTCCGGTCTCGCGGGCCAGGTGAGGTCTCTGACATCACCGGTCCATGTATGACGTCACCCGGTCGGGCGGTGGCGGTGGTGGCGGGCGGCGGCGGCGGCGGCGGCGGCGGAGGCAGTGAGTCGGTGGCCAGTGCCGGGTGAGGTAGTGGGTACGACACTCCTGGACCAGAGGTTGGCATACACGAGTCACCTCTCCCCGCGGCAGACACACACTCCAGGTTAGTGCTTAGTCAGGGAAAACATAATCCAAATTCGACGTGACATGTGGCTGTATTTTAATGCAATAAGATTATTTTAATTCTTATAAGTATGTTGAAGCCATGATAAACGTTGGTGATTAAGGATCGCAGACAATACTTCCGGCTTAAGGCCATTTTTGCGGCATCTTTGTCATGTTCTGGTTGTTGAATTACCACGTTTACCTGGCATGGTAGGTAGTAAGTACTAGGTAGCCTTCTCGTGTGCTGGGCTGGACATGTGTTTACTACCACACCACCGTATATATTTTGTTCGCCACGTAGACCACGAATAAAGAATATGGCGAAAATGTCCTCAATAAACTTTTGCATTCAACCCACTCAAGGGTGAACTATTCCACTAGCACTGCTACGCTACCAAAGGTGCACATGCTTGCGATAAAATATATTCAGAAGCATTATTTTTGCTTATGGGCACCGGGCGCTAAAAAGCTTCAATGGGTTTAGCGAACCTTAAAATCCCAGGCCACCCGCGCTTCTCTGACATCATAGCTGAGGTTGTTTGCCCGTCCTTAGCACATCTGGCGGGAATTAATTGTCCCCAGTCACGGCGGCCACGGCGCTGTATGGTCAGCAGCCCGCAGAACTGCATTAGCCGGTCCCCAGAACACGGCAGAGTTACTGCTCAATATCACGCAGTGGGCCCGTTTCCGCTGCCTTACGGAAAAATGGCCGGACGTTCCACCCCCCTACCCTCGGTAATGGTAGATTACCGTGGGTAGTGGTATCGTTGGCACTAATCCTGCCATTTACGCGCGAAATGGTGAAACCGGACATAATTGATTGGCGGTTTCGGAAGAATAAAGTGGGTTTATTATTAGGATATGTCGGTTTAATGTACGGGTGTCAGGTGCCAATGCACATATGTTATGGCTTAGATCCAATGAGAGGTACTTAGCTTAGGTATAAAATTTGTATACGATATTTTTGCATGCGTGTTCTGCTTAATGCAATTGGACAGGAAGAGCACACAATGCATCGGCGGGTCAAGAACGACCCGAAATTTGGTTCTGGGGCAATATTTTACAAAGTCCGATTTAATTTGAAAAAATAGACGAATTTTGCTTGCTTGTGCATTAACGACTATGAGCAGAAGTTGTGAATTTTTGCTTTAAAAAAGGTACATAACAAAAATTGACAATTTTCTGCCGATTTGGGTCGCTTTGAGGAGGCGGAGTGGGAATGACCCTAACTTCACTCCCTTGAATTTACCCCTGAAATGATACAAATAAACACAAATGCAATATTAATTCACGTCTGAATCTGAATTCAACAACATCTCATTGAAAATGCGGCTCACTTTCTCTTCAGTGCCCTCTAACCACCAGCATTGAAACAATACGACCAAGTCCTAACAGTTCCCACAGACTCTACTTGAGCCATGTGTGTATGTGATGACCACATCCAGACTTCTGCCTTAGCTGCCCTGTGGTTCGTCCATTGGGCCGGTGTCACCCCCCCTGCTCCCCCCACGCATATCGCATCGCGGCACACATGCATATATGCGTGGGCGGTGGCGTGTGCGTGCGATATGTCCGATAGCCAACTGCGTACTGCTCCTGCTATCTTCTAGCGCATATACCTGTCTGTAGCCGCAGCCGACGATGCGTGGGGTGTTATTGCCAAATGCCAGCCACGAATGACCGTGAGCATATACACACACGGTCCTCGTAGCATTACGTCTACAAATAACCGCCGAAAGATTCAGGTTTACCGCTGATATACCATCTCTGCGACTCTCCCTGTGTGGTTTGATGATGGTTGTGGTCACTTGTGAAGTCAACTTTCCGCGGGATGTTACCACGCTACGTCTGCAAATGCAATGTTGCATGTGCGGTGTTTTCCAAACAATCGCTGGATTTATCCATGCGACGTATTTACACCACGATCTGGTGCACAGTCTCCGAATGTGGTTAGTGTGTAACCGTTGACACTGGCACGGACGGCGAATTTTCCGCAATGCACAATATTGCGACCACAGCATAGCTTTCAGCCCGCACCGGGACGGTTACTATGGTGAAAAGCCAATGCATTGCGCCAGTGGGCCAAATGATCTCGCATCGCGAGGTGATTTGCTCGATGCATTTCGAAGTCTATCATTGAACTCTAAAATACAATTTAAAGCATTTAAATAATCTCTACGCCTGTAAGAAACCGAACTGCAAACAAGTTCCCATGAAGATCAGCTTCTCAGTAGAATTCCACAAGCTCGACTTGTAATCGGCAACTTACTCAACATTACCCCTACACCTTACACTACCGACTCCCAACCGCTGAACCGCCGTTCCTAAAACAAACACAAAACCAAAAAAAAACACTAAAAAAAAAAAATCGTTACATTCCGAACCCTGACCTTGATTTGCCCCAGCACAATCGAGACAAATCCCTATCGACACAATGCCCACGGTGACCCCTTCGGCCCGGTAAAACACGTGGACGGAGCCCGTGAGCGATACAGACCGTATCTTTTTAATTACCCTGAAAATCCAGACAAATAATTTACACATTTCGTCTCGTTTCTTCGCTTTCCTCTGTTGATTCAACCTGCCGTGGTGGTCAGTACAATCGGTAATCCCCGCGTATCAAGGAGGGAATCGAATCACGCCTTCTGCTGTCGGATGCCTCACACTGCAAAAACAAGGAACTGTTACTGTAACAGCAGGTGCTTTCTAGCTGAGCTTGCAGGTAAGGTCAAGAGTTAAACTGAGCTTGTGAAATGAAGATTTAAATGCCAAATTGAATGGAAAAAGATATTATAATTGCATGGAAGAGCTAACAAGTTACTATAATATATACCTCTAAATCTACAACTATATAACAATAGTACCCGAAGCCCGACCAGCGCCTACCGATATCACCGCCATATAGGCGCAATGGACTCCACCCGTACGCAGCTACCTAAACCTATAACTCAGCGCAAAGAGCTCTAGTAAAACGGTAAGTCACTCATAGTAATCTACTACTATACCTAATAGCCACATATAACCTATAATATATGGAAGACATCAACCACCAAAGCTACATCCGGTAATCACAAAACCATAAGACCCACACTCCACCCCGTCCGGCCGGCCGTCGGAGTTAGCTGTGCACCAACTAGCCTCGTGCCCAATTTACGTATCTAATCGCCAATCAAAGCACCCCCCTCCTTCCCGCCCGCCGGCGCGCGGCGCCCGCACCCGAGCGCGCGGTGGTGAGGAGACGCCCCTGGCCTTCTCCACAAGTAATCGTAGGGACGGCCTCGCCAAGATCCAGCTGAGAGAGCAGCGGAGATATAAGACCGGCGGAGTAGATAGTAGGACGTGCCGTCGACACGACCCGGGCGTGTGTATCCGACTCAGGCTTACTGCGGAATGCGAGTGACGTGACGGCGGGTCACCGGCTATATGGTGTACTCATAGTACAACGTCTCGATGAGTTATACATATAGTGTAAGAATCAGGTCCCTGCCGGTACTACGTGATAATATTACGGCGTGCGTAGGCCGCTATGCAGCAAGCCTATTATATTATATATAATACTAAATACATTAGCCGGTGAGACCCTTACATACTTCGACCGAGGCGTGCAAGCAAACCGACATTGTGGGAACAAGTGGGTCCTTCCCGCCACCGGGCAGGTGGTTGCATCGATGTAGGTGGAAAGTCAACTCAACGGTTAGGGACACATGTCAGGAGGGGCGGGTGGCGTCAGAAATGAAGGGGAAGATTGAAGGCAGCCGTCCAGACACTACACGGGAGGCAAGCAGCTCCTGATGAGGAATACGCGCTCGGCAACTTCTGACAGAACACGACGGGACAGCGTAGCGCGTCAGGTTAACAGCGGACGGGGTCGATCCGCGCGCCCCGCCGCCGCCCCGCTCGGCGAGATTGCCGTAGCCAGAGTCCGGTAAGGCCTCGCTTTCACTAAAGAAGGGCCAACACTCGAGATCGCGGCAGGACGATCTGTCCACGGCGACACTCCGGCTCGTGCGCCCACGAACTTTAGTTCCGCTACCAGTAGCGAACTGTCACGGACAGCGGGCTCTAAGCCACCGCAGGGACGCCGGAGCAGGGCCGCATCACCGCAGGACGGTGTATGCTGCCACTCCGCAAAATGAAAATTGGTGCTGGTACCCCCTCATCGAATCACAGGAAATATTAAGAGACAGAAGGACGAAAGGCAGCATCAAGGCAAAGAGGCTCAATGGAGACTGAAGGGAACAGGCATGTAACCGCAGCAGACGGCCAGCAGGTGTGCTGCGTGCGGCACGCCCAAGCCAACCGCCGCGGCCGGCAAAGGGGGGCGACATAACACGAACCGACAGAGAGAAGGCCGGCACACGGAAGCGAGGGAACCGCAGATGAGCAGAAGCCGGACGAGCACGCCAATCGCCAGGCCGAGTCCCCAAAACGGCGCACGCCGCGGCGCCGGGGGAGAAAGGCCGGCCCATGGAGGAGGGGTCCCACAGGGCGATAACACTGAATCCGATCGGGGTAACCGGGCGTCCCTCCTGCGGCCCGCATTATGATCCCGAAGGGCTGATACATATATCGAACATGATTCGTCGGACATGTTTCTTGACTCCACGTTAATAAGCTGTCCAACCCACCGTTGAGAGAAAGGAAGATGAAGTATGCATATCACCCCACAAGTGCACCCGAGTAACGAGGTCTGTGATACCCAGAACCCCAATATTGTCGTAAGCAGTCGATAATGTTGGTGGACACAACCAGCAATTATAACAAGAGACTCGAGCCGGCTGCGCCTAGGCTGGCGCACGCCAAGCAAACGCAATTAGCCATTAGGGGATCGAATTAGATTCAGAAGCCTCCGGCTAAGTCAAATATGAACTTACTGGCATGGAAGTTACGTCTCGCGCGTCTAGGGGAAGCTCGAGGTTCATGTGCACTCTCAAGATCCTTACCCGCTGAATTGAAACGGAGGCTTTTGTTTATCGGCCACGCGCCGGACCGGCCGCCCACGAGCTAAGCCTGATGCCGTGAGGAAGGTGGGCAAGCAGCCGGTTCGTCTAATTACCGAGGAATGCCGATGTAATTTGCCACGCGCCACGGCCCAACCACCGCCCGATGCAGGTACGCAAAACACCCGGCACCCAGAGGACACGACCTGTCCCAACTAGGACGGTTCAGTTCGTCGGAACATAGCAGGCTCACACTAAAAACCCCACCTGTTGCCAATGAGACCTCGGCCCGCACAGACCGCCACTCTTGGCCTCATCCGTGCAACTGCGCCGGATCCCAGCGGAGCGACGGGCAATTCCGGGCGGCAAATGCTACAGCCTCCCTCACGAAACCGCCCGGGCACCGACCCGCAGCCAGGCACCGAACGCCGGACAGGATCGTCGCGACACGATTTGCTCGACAAGCCATGATTGGCGCCCGCCGGGGGGGTGCGGGCGCCAGGCACCCGCCGCATGACAAGCCCGCATAACCTTCTCTCAGCATCTCTTCTCAACCTGTCCAATCTGTCCTACGCATGCAACGCACAGTAGCGCCGTAAAGATGACTGAAGAGATCTTGCATCCGGGCGCCGGCGCCGCCAGGGCAGAGGCGCCGCGCCAGGTCAGGAAGCCAGAACAAACCGGGCGGGCCCGGGCCCGGGCCGGCGGCGGAGCTGCGGGCCCACGGGCGGGCCGAAATGGAGTGATTGGTACAGAGCTCAGGGGGTGTACCAGTTTGAATGAACCAGAGCCTCAAAAAGGTCGTACGCCAAATTTGCAAGGTCTATATAGGACAGTCCTACGCGAACTCATTTATGAAGGCGACGAAGCTTTGTTGGTGCAAAGATCTAGCGATACATAAGGCCCTAAGGGGAGCCCGAAATTCCGATGAGATTTTGGAGTTTTGTTTAACTAACTTGGATGATGCCCCGCTCCCAAACCACCACAAGCTACCGTTCTAGATCCGCCAGTGATTGGTTTGCGGAAGCAGTTATCGCGGTTCTATTGGATTGGAGCTTAGGGCATCTTGCAGGAATAACCCCATTTGTTTGGACAACATAGAGATTAGAGCCTTCAGCCATGCTCGTCTGACGATGATCCCGATGAAAACGGCAATAATTGCTGATGATGATGAAGATGATTTGTACATTATGACACCACATCAATTACAGTCCTATTGCATTATAGTTTAATAAACTGACATCGAGCAGATTGCTGAATCATGTTTTGATCGGTATTAGGAGTCTGGTATGTCAGTAATTACAGATCAGATCAGCGATTAACGCAGCATAGGCGAAGCAGTTTGCCCGCAATGCTTCTGCTCGCCAATAGCTATAGTGACCAGCAGTAGGTCTCCAAGAAGGAGTCAGTATTCAAAGTTCAAACTCATGTAACGCTGTGTTGGGAGTAGGCTAGATGCAGCTGCGAAAATAGCGTGAGCATTTTTGTCTAGTTGCGATGATGAGTTTTAAAGGAGAGCGTTTCACAGCGACAAGCATGCAGGCTACAGGTCATTTAAACACCTTATCAGTGGTAGAGCGTTATGCAATCGGTCAGGGGCCCTAATGTTAATTGATCGATTTTTAACTCATTTTACAGCAACGCCATAGCATAATTTCAAATTTAGTACATCATCGGGGGGGGCGGGGCTTGGGCGCCTCCCAAAGAGATATTAAATCCACCCCTGCACCTTATACGTCTGAAATTGTTCGTCTCTTTGCCCATTTCACGAAAATATTTCTACTCCGCATGGATCTCAGCGTGCGTCTGCCTTCTCGACATATTCTTAGCTACATTTACAAATTACAAGCGCATGCATGCATGATATGCTCACCGGACATGAGACCGGTCCGCTTGCTCGTATGTCCTTATGGACCGATTCAGAACACTGTAATTTTCTATAGATTGCTTCACCGGGTCAAATTAAACCGCGTTCAGAAACCGGTTTGTAAGGACCTCCTCAGATAAGCCGTCAATTAATTCCGAGCCACTTCTGACGCCACCAACTACCCACACTTCACTCCTCCCCGATTCTGCTGCCCCCGACTTTCCCCTGTGCAAAATCCCGTAACGGCTTCATCGTCAGAGCGTGACCATTGACCTCCGGCGCTGACTCGTTGAGCGGATGGAGCCCTTCTGTGAGGCCCCGTAAACCGGCTCTCTCAGCTGGACGCACTGGCCGCCGGGATCGCAGAGGATCCTCCTCCTCCTCCAGGGTTGAGTCACGGCTATTCTTTCCGTCGGGCAGCCAAATATAGCAGAGACCGGTCTGCCGGTCCACTGAGGTGGCAGGACAGAGCTGGGAGGGAACCCCCGGCTCTGACCACACACAAACAAATCGACTGCGAACAGAGGGCAGCGACCGTGCAGTTGGATAGAGCACGTGGGTCGCCGCTGTCCAGAGAGGCTCCCGCTCTCGGCGCGTGCACGTGGGTCACTGCTGTCCACGAGAGGTGGGCTTGGCGCTCCCCCTCTTGTCGCGTGCACACACGGTGTGGTCATTAAACGGGAGATCTGAAGGGTCAGATAGTGACATCAGACACCAGGCACGACCAGAAATCAGCCGTGACGCGAGAGCTTCAGGCATCCATGAGAGGGAGTGTCCGCATCGGACACATCACAAGGTTCACTTCTGACTCACCCAGATTGAATAGCTTGGCCGTTAAGCATGACCGTGTATTCGAAACAGTCCATGTGTCCTTCATCATTCCCGGCAACCCTCAAAGTCTGCTGTCGGACTGTCTGGCTTGGCTGCTGGGCCCTGGCCAGCCTCTAGCGTATCCCCATTTGTTGAATTTGACGAAAACCAGCCCAGGAAAACCTCTTTCTGACATTTGAAGCACACGAACCAAGACAGTTTTACCATCAATCATTTGCTGCCCATTTTCTCAGACCACATGACGTTATCACCCGATCATGGGTTTGCCTATAAAATCAGCCGCTCCGGTCGTGTGGTCATGTGACTGGTCAGGGAAGCTGCTGCTGATGTGATGACGTCATCGTCAGGGAGGCTGCTGCTGAAGTGATGACGTCACGTCTCTGAGCTGGAGGGACAGGGCGTGGGTAGATCGTGGGTGGAAAGACGTGGTATCTACCGGGTGGCGCGCACCTAAACCGGTCTTTAGGGCAGGCGGATATATTATTGGCTAATACTGACCAGAAAATGTTTGGAAAGTGGCAGCATATGACGTTAACTATCTGGGCTGCTAGTGGGCGCTATCGCATGAGGCAGATAAAGTTCGATGTTGTGGTGAAACAGTACAGGAAAGTGGAAACCATTGTAAGATAGCCAAGATACGGATCAGAATACAATAGAGAGCCAGCGACATGTTTGACATACATAGTGATTTAGTGTGTGTATTGTAGAAATTGACTCATAGTTCGGCAGAGCATCGCTTTATCGATGCAGATCTCTTATATATGTCGCTTAACTGATAGGGTTGAGGAACAAAGTTAGGTATATGTTTTACGCTCCCGAACCGTAGGGTGGTTTCGTAGTTTGTACAGCACAATTATGCTAAGGATTTGCTCAATGCTCCCACACCGCAACTTACATGAGACATTATGTCTAGCAGGGACGTATAGGAACGTTATGAAAAGTGTGGGGGAGTGCAATTTTGATCGTTTTGATAAAAATCCAACCCCCTATGGAATATTTATTTGCATGTTTAAGCTCTTCTTGTCTTGGCGGACCTTTTGCCATCAACAGTTTTTATTGCCAAGCAAAATACAATATAATCCATAAAAATAGAGGGCCATGCCCCCCCCCACCCACCCCCCGTTCCTACGCCGCCTATGATGTCTACTGCACTTACGCCGGGCGTCTTTTTATATCCTATCAATGCTTTCTTTCTTGAAATATTGCATTAATATTTTTGAAATTATCTCTATTATATTTGAAATTTGATTGCTTATCAATGGTTTAATGGCTTGATTATCAAGCCAGAATGACAAGAATAAGGTTCCGTGAAGACGGTTCAGATTTAACTTAAAACTGCACAGGTTATTTTTGCCATAGCAATGGATTTATGCGAATCCATATTTCTTTCCATTCAGCGCGTACAGTGAGGCGTTAAAATATAGCGCGAGCGAGCCAGTCGGTGCAATTTGTTCTGGCTCAGCGGCCGTTTTCACTGAGAGTTTGTTATGTTTGGTTGCCTGCTGTCTGCCAATGATCGCTCAGTTGACTGGTGCCATTGAGCGAGGTTTAACAGCGCGCTAACAGCACTATTATCTTCAATAGCACTCAATTTCTCTCTGCAAACTGCACGGAGGAAAATGCCTCCGATTTACACTCAAGGTCACGGTGATAGATTGGACACTGGTTTGATGAGACGGTCGGGTAGAGAGGACTGCTTGCATCCCGGAAAAAATCCAGAGATGCCGGAATTCTGTTGGGGAGAGCAGAGCCGACGTGTTATAAAATGAGTGCAAAACATTTTTTTAAATCGCACAAATCACCATTGGCTAATGAAAAGCCACACTGTTCAATTGACATCGGTGGCAATGGATCCTACCTATAATACAATGCATTCTGGCGAACGACTCTCTTGTCCCCTACCAACCAGCTGATCTTCCCATCCTCTCTCTTTCTCTCCCATCTCTCATCTGTCATCTGTCACGCATCACCGTCATCCGCCACCCGTCACCCGTCATCCGTCAACCCGTCCCACATACCCCTCCCCACCCCCGTTAAAAACTGACCGAGCCGCCACCGCATTCAGTTCCAATATTATCACAGGCGGCGTCTTTCCGTCCTCCCAGCACCCTGCATGATCTTGTCCTTCACATCTGGCCACACTACCGAGTACCGCACTGCAGCAGCTCACAAATCACACCGGGAGGCGCCGGCGCCGGCGCCAGCGGCAGCGGCAGCGGCAGCGGCCAGTGCGTGGGTGACAAGTGACCTCCGCCGCCGCCGCCGCCGCCGCCGCCGCCGCCGCCGCCCCCGCCCCCGCCCCCGCCCCCGCCCATAGGCAACATTCCTGATCGTCTGAGCACCGTGCACTGCACATTGTGGTCTGTGCAACCCCGCGGCGCCGTCTGGAGTCGGTAGAACGGCGGGCACTGCACCGGTCCATAACGAGTCTGAAGGATAACGACCGTCGCCGGAAACACGCCCCGAGGGGAGCTCCTCCTGACCACGGCCATCTGAACGACGATAACGGAGGAGAGACGAGAAGAGACGAGGAGAGACGAGGACAGACGAGGAGAGACGAGACGGAGACGCCTCGAGAGGGAGCTCCTCCTGACCACGGCCAGCTAAACGACGATAACGGAGGAGAGACGGGGCGGAGACGAGACGAGACGAGACGGAGACCGGACGGAACGGGGCAGGAACGGGACGGGACAGGACCTGCCCACGCCCAGTCGAGAAGAGCAGTAGCCAAGTCGCACGCAGCCAGCCAACCACCGGCAGTTACGCAGTCACGCTGGCTGCGTTAACTGCCGGCCTGCCGTCATGACCACTGACTAGTGCAGTCGCGCAGCTGGCGTAACTGCCAGTTGGCGGCGCTCATGACGAATTGTGGGAGGTCATCAGAAGTTCAGACAGATGCCGGCGCTGACAATGTAATGAGCTGCGGCGGCATGAGTGCGACCTCGCTGCACCCCTGCAGTCGGCCATGTCACCACACTGATGTCACTGTCCTGCAGCCGCCCCCGCCGCGCCCTCACCTCGCCGCCGCCGCGCCACCCACGCGCCCACTCCCCGCGCCGCCCTCGCACGGCGCGCCGGAATCGCCGCGGCACTTCGGAAGCTTGCAAGCGCCGTATATGGTGCTTGGTTGGCTCGGGTGGAGGCGCGCCTCAGTACTGTCGATACCAGTGCCAATGCAGCTGGTTCAGCCGCCGTGTCGGCTTGAAGTCTCGCGACCAGACAGCGTGCTCGTCCTTGGCCGAGTGCGCGACCGCTGTGGTGGCGCGCGGCTGCGGCTGCGGCTGCTGCAAGGGCTTGTCCCGGCGCGTCACGGTATATGTTAATCACTCCGTGCGGAGACCATCTGGCGCCAGGAGCAGGCGTGCGCCCAGTCACAGGTGTGTGTGTGTGTGTGTGGGGGGGGGGGTAGTCAGGGCGTCAGGAGTGCCACGAAAAAGTGGGGGGGCATACTTTGATATCTCGTTCTTTGAGAAGAGCTCTCCCCGTATGGCATAATCCTTTGCCATATTTTGACTCTTTCTTGACCTTGTCTTGGCGAGCCTTTTGCCATAATGTTTTTTCACCAAGAAAATACAATATTTTAGGTGAAAAATTGCGGTGAAAGGGCCACCCTGTTCCTACAGCCTACGCCTATGAGAGTCGTGTACTGCAGGAGCTGACAGGTCGTCTGACACGGGGTGACAGAAGCTTGTTCTCGGGACGGCTCAGCAGAGACGAGAGATGACGAGCCAGACGTCAGACAGCGGCGTCAACACAGTATTTCCGCAGTCGCCTTGCCAGTCGGTAAACAACGCCGGCAGCCAAGTTCTGGATGCCGCGGGTGCTAGAGGCCGGTCGACGGACCGTGCAGGGAGATATTAATACTGCATGTCTATCCGAGACAACGGCAAGAGTGATCGAAGAGTCGTGGAAAAACAACAGACTGCACTGGTGGTATTCGCAGTGCATGCTGAACGTCGCCAGATATGCAGGTTCGAGACGTGTAATGAAGTCGCCTGAAGGTCATGATCGAATGCCGAATGAGCTGTGGTTTCATGGTGATGGTGGTGCCATGCAGGCAAGGGATGCCAATGCCGCGGATGCTATTGTTATATAGTTCAATGATCGTCATGCAAGCTAATACAAAAATCCCCGGCTATTATTTCTTTGGCGGCACTAATCTGGTGAAGCATGCGTAATATTGTCTGAGTGTGCGGTAAAACAAGCGATCTTGGTCGCTGTTATGAGGATTAGAGCTTCGCAGGCATTATAGCTAAAATAGGAACTTTGTATTGCCTTTGTCTGAACCTCTTGGTTGGATGTGCTTCTGGCATCACAACCCATCACAATGCCAAACTTGATGCATGGTGGACCGTAATCCCTTAGCATCCATTCTCACAATTCCTGGCCACCGACAGAATTTCCGAGTCGGAAGTTTCGTATGCTGCAAAGCCCTGGCACGGTCCTCCCCGTCCAGTGCAGTGACCCATCTGACAGCAGGCGCTGCCACTGACTATGCAGGCCATCCCAGTCAAGGGCAAACCTTATATCTGAGACGGCAGCCGCTGCCCCTGACTGCAGACCCTCCCAGTCAAGGGCAAATAGCTTGCACCAGTCAGTGCACGATATCTAAATATCGACTCGAAGTTCTCGAACATCCCGTCCTGCCTGGGCAGGAAGGAATCGTTCAGGCGCACTCACCAACCGATCAACAGACATCTTCTATTTTTGTCAGCACTTCACATAAAACTCATGTCATGTCATACCTCTTGACAGAACAGGGTGACGTTGGTGATGCCTGGCTGTGTCTCTTGGCACCGTCTGCAGTATCGTGTGGCTGGAACACCCCGGCGACCGGACCAGTCGTCTCGTCCGACAGACACCTTCAAATGGCTTGATTAGCGCCGTCTACTGAGATGGTGCCGGCACGTCCGAGTGTGAATGCTCGCTCTCCCTTCCTCCCTCCCTCTCTCCCTCTCCCTCTCCCTCTCTCGGGCGGGGTGAACGCTCGCCGCAGCCCGCGCTGAGCTCGTTTTTACACCTTTGACCAGGAATGACCGACGCTTTTTGCCGCTCCAAGCCATTACGCACGGTTAGACCTCTGTTCGACTCGGTGGCTAACGGCAAAATCAGTCTGAACAAGCAAGTGTTATAACCGTAATTGTATTGCTTTTTTGTCCGCTCCATAGCGTAACCGTGGTGTGGTATCTATCCAGCATTCATCAAAAGGATGTGGAATGCAGGAAAACAAACATTGACATCCATTCCCTCGCTTCACCTTCACACGAATGGCAAATATATCTCCCTGCCTCACCAATCAACATTGTCCCATCGATTGCCCCGGTCGTCTCGCGAGTCTGGCCGGTGCGCGCCGTCCTGATTTAGCACAGACTCTATAATCTCTGACCATTGACCACCACTCCTCCTTCCCCCTCCTCCCGCTCTCCCAGGTGAATGATGAGGGCGTGCGTTCCGCGGCGTCTGCCGTTCATTGACTGCAGAGTGCAGGCTCACACACACGTGTGCCGGCAGGTGCTGGTCTGCAGGCCGCTCTAACTCAGCCAGTGTGACCTGGATCTCAGGCAGGAAGTAGTGCCACCTGAGGTCTGAGCTGAGCCTCAAAGCAGTCCTGTGCCATTCTGGATCGGATGTCACATCCCTGTGCAGTGTGAAACGACGCGTAGATTTAGTCGTCAGCTCACTCCAGCACGTTCTGAGAAGAACGACCAACCCTAACCTGAACAGTGAACAATTTCAGTTTTCGGAGTGCTCTCTAGAACCATCGGTATTGAGTCGGTCGCCGTATAAGCTATCTCACGTCACCCGAATGAGTCATGCGTGCGACCCTGCCCTGCAGAAGGCGTTCCAGCCCTGCAGGACTCTCAGAGTAAATCAGCGGATCAGCAGTGGTACTGCAGCGGGACCAGTCTACTCGCGCGAGCCAGACCACCCGAGATGATATATAACACCTCACCCGGGCCCAACCCACCGCATGGGTGAATCCAGAGGGAGGGGAGAGGGGGGCATTGGGCAATGGCCCCTCAAACCACCCAAAGTCGGCACAAATTTGACACATTTCCTGAGATAATAGGAAATCTAGGCCAGTTTTACTAAGGAAAGTTGGTTTAAATCAGTATCTGATACATAAGCAAGCGAAATCCGATGAGTTTTCAGAATTGTTTGATTTTTTCGGGGGGGGGGACCCCAAACTGATCAAAACCACCCGTTCTGGATCCGCCTATGACCCACCGCGCGGTACCACCAGACCTCCACCAGCGCCTTCACACGTGCCGCCGTCCCAGGACCAGCGTATATATACGACAGGAAACGGTACCTACTGTGGCGTCTCCAGGGTACCACCAGACCTCCAACAGCGCCTTCACACGTGCCGCCGTCCCAGGACCAGCGTATACGACAGGAAACGGTACCTACTGTGGCGCCTCCAGGGTACCGACCCTAGACAGACACAACCGTGATCCGTGCCCGTAACCTGAGCCTCGTGTCCTGTGCTTTGAAGTCTGAGCCCTGCGACCTGTGGCCTATGCCCCTCCCCGTGCCCGGCAACCCTTTGGCACCGGCCGTGTTTTCCGTCACCGTCTGAGTCAGGTGGTGGAGCAGCTCCTGAATCAGTGGTGGTGCATGCGGCTGCACGCTCAGCCTCCCAGACTGACCCGGTTCCGGCACGTGCGCTGCTGAATGAACGGCCAGTGACGTCACACGTCGCCGGTGACGTCGTGCGTGGTCAGTGATGTCATGCAGAGGGGGAGCGAATATATAGTGATGTCATGCAGAGGGGGAGCGAATACCATAGTGATGTCATGCAGAGGGGGAGCGAATAGACGATGATAGGATAGGCGGATATATCTGATATCACCGATATTCGAATTGCTGTCTCAAGGGAAACGTTTTAAGACAGTCTTGATATTTACGCTTCGTCAGTAATACTTCCAGGAAAGAGAAGCTGGTCAGTTTGTGATGCTGAAGAATAATTGATATAAATGCCTTCAAATTTTGTATCATACTACCTCCAACTTTCATATTATTGTTATCAAGAGCGCCGCAACATTCCGAAAGTGTGGGGGGAGGGCCACGAGGCATTCTGAAGTCGATTCTTTCCATGCAACGCCCATAGGCGTAATGTTAAAATCCGAAAATGTTTCGGGTCCCTGCCTCTCTGTTCCTGCGGCCTTGATTGTTATCACTGGTGGCCTTTCATGCAGTCTCATGATATTGGGTCGAGTGGGTTCGCAAGATATAATTAAAGCATTCGTATCCCTCCTGAGACAGAAGAAAAACATTGGTTCGATAACTCCTGTTTGTGTCGTTGAACTTATTCCGATTGATGCTTTACGTTTCACGTTCTCTGTCTGGCCGCTTCCTTTTAAGGACATAACACACTACAAAAGTCGTCCAGCATCAAATCGTCAGCTATTGTGAGTCACCTTCTCAGGAACAGTCGGTCGTCCTTCTCCTCTGGTGAGCCGTCACACTACACATGATCCCATCTGGCTGCTTCCCAGAACTGCTATCGGACAAACGTCGGTGTGTTTTAAGGTGCGCCCGCCGGTCCGCACCTGCAGTCTGCGCCACAGCCTCTGCTCCGCTCTGGGGTTGCCAATTGCCATGGAGGGATATCTTGCTGTATTTTTTAATGTAGTTATATTTAGCTACAAGTGCTGCAATCCACTCAGTGAATAGATCCCTAGAGAGAGAACATGAAGTGGTTATCGCCACAGCTCAGCTCTTAGCGTCGAGACGATCCGTTGGGGCAGTTAAAGCCGACTCTCTCCTTCTATTTTAAGTTGTATTCCCATCTTCCCAATCCAGTTGAGACGCCCGGCAGCCAGTGCTCCGCAGTCGCGCGCTATACATCCTGAACGTGATGGATAGCCGATAGATGAACCTGCCGGCCGTCAGCCACACCGGCGGAGACTGACTGGGGCAGACTCGCGTGACGTGCTCGAAATGACGCCCCAGCTGCGCCGACTGAGGCGCTGGTCAGTTTTGTTTACTCTGCAAACAGGATCAGCTGAGAGCTGACCGTATTCTCCGGACTGACGAACCGGAGGGACAAACGGTCAGGAAACGGTCAGATCAACTGCCAGTGGAGTTCCTGCACCGTGCACGTCGTGAGTGCACCAGTGCACCTCGCTGTGAGCAGTCCTGACTAATCACTCCCTTATTAGCGTCCAATTAGTTTATTGCCGGTCATCTAACGTAGCACAAATAGACAGCATATATTAGAGAGAGTTCGCTATTCAGTAGATGCCCTGCAGACATATATAACAGATCGGTTGTGTGTTTGTTCTCGTCTCGTATATCACGCTCAACGCTCATGGAGCTGCTAGCTGCAAGCTAGCACGCGTGGAATCATTACCACCACTGCATCTCATCGCCTAGTTTTCCTAGTCTCACCAGTCTAGAACGTCGCACACCCACCGTCCCACCAAGGCTGTGTCCCGGTGCATTGGATCTCACTGCCGGCTCCTTCGTGAGAGGATCTGTTCTCACTACCCTGCGTGAGAGGGGGGCTACTAACAGGAGCAGTCATTCGTGCAGCTCGAGTCGCCTGTCAACATCGCCGGCATGGGCAGACGAGGAACGGCGCGGCGACCGGCCCATCAGTGTCGCAGGCGCCGCCGACAAAACGAATCGATGGCTGTCACTCAGCCGACACGGCGGGGTTACTCACCGGCCTAGTTCTAACGAGAAGGCCTGCTGGCGGCAGCAGCAGCTGAAGTGTTGTGATGGACGACGATTAATAGTACTTCCGGATCATTATGCTGCACTTTTAAATCTGTCACAGCCATACTGATCAAAGGGGAGCTTATGAGAATGTAATTACAAATACCCAGAAGCATTATATATATATATATATTATATAGTATATAGTATAATATAATAGTATATATATCTATATTATATATATATATATATATGTTGCATTACATGAATTAATTTGTATTATTTTATATCCTGACCCCTGAGATCGAACAACTGCAATTGATTGGAGTCTGGACAGTGACGGTACAGTGACGTTAGTGACGCCAGTGACGTCAGTGGACAGTGACGCGTGTCTGCTGAAACCCTTCATCTTCCCGCCAGCAGCGCCTCGTGCAGGTGGTACACGACAGTGGTACTCAGTCGTGACCGTGGGGACGTGACCGTCACGTCACGTGACGTGACCGAGTGTCGTGACGCATGACATCACGTCAGCTGCACCGAAACACATTCCGTTGCACAGGTGTTCGTGTTCGCACAGTTATTTCGACTGCTGTCGCATTGCGTCCGCACTGGTACTGTTCCGAGTTTTTCGACCTCGGACCTCGAATAAGGGGTTTCGACCTCGGATGAACCCTAGTGATCGAGCATGGCGTGATTAAATTGCGACTTTCAGTGCATTTTGTGATCAACGATTGGTTGCTCATTGCTGTAACCGCATGGGCAGCCATGACTAGCCAAGCACAGTACGTCGCGTGATGCTACGTTCCTCAATTCACTCAACTCGTGCCTGCAGTGACTCGCGCTTTCGGCTCTGATAAGGCTGTAGCGCGGGATTGGAGTGGACCCAGACCTCCATTGTAACGGTGTGCTGCGCCATTCACCAGGAAACATCTCATTCTGCGGGCTGATCAGTCTGACCTTACTCGGCGGCACCGCACCGGCTTACGGTCATATGTTTCGTCTGAAAATACCGGCTGAAATTATATCTGCCGCATCGAATACTGCTGACTGCGGCTAGGAAGGTTGCACCGGTGGTACGAGTACATGACATGAGCTGAACAGCACAGACCTGGAGATGGGATGCAACAGCTGAGCAGGCATCGAGGAAGATGAAGGGCTGGGCATCGAGGAAGGGCACGAGCTGCTGGTGGGTGGGGATGAAGAAGGGGTAAGCGAAGGGAACGAAGGGCTGGCACCGTCTGGGAAGGCGAGCCTGGGAGTAGTCTAAGGGGAGGGAGGATCCTCCTGGGATGGCTGGCAGGGGGCAGTCTAAGGGGAGGGAGGATCCTCCCTGGGATGGCTGGAGGGCAGTCTAAGGGGAGGGAGGATCCTCCTGGGATGGCTGGCAGGGCCAGTCTAAGGGAGGGAGGATCTCCTGGGATGGCTAGGCAAGGGCAAGTCCCAAGGGGAGGGAAGAATCCTCCTGGGATGGCTGCAGGGCAGCTAAGGGGAGGGAGGATCTCCTGGGAATGGCTGGGCAGGGCAAGTCTGAAGGGGAGGAGGATCCTCCTGGGATGGCTGGCAGGGCAGTCTAATGGGAGTGAGGGGGATCTCCTGGGATTGGCTGGAGCGGGCAGTCTGGAGGGGAGGGAGATCCTCCTGGGATGGCTGCAGGGGGCAGTCTAAGGGGAGGGAGGATCCTCCTGGGTGGCTGGCAGGGGGCAGTCAAGGGAGGGAGATCCTCCCTGGGATGGCTGGCAGGGGCAGTCCTAGGGGAGGGAGGAATCCCGCTGGGATGGCTGCAGGGGGCAGTCTAAGGGGAAGGGAGAATCCTCGGGATGGCTGCAGGGGGGCAGTCTAAGGAGGGAGGATCCTCCTGGGATGGCTGGCAGGGGCAGTCTAAGGGGAAGGAGGATCCCTCCTGGATTTGGGCTGCAAGGGCAGTCTAAGGGGAGGGAAGGATCCTCCTGGATGGCTGGCAGGGGCAAGTCTAAGGAGGAGGATCCTCCTGGGATGGCTTGGAGGGCAGTCTAAGGGGAGGGAGGATTCCTCCTGGAATGGGCTGGCAGGTGTAGTCTAAAGGGGAGGGAGGATCCTCCGTGGGATAGCTGGCAGGGCAGTCTAAGGAGAGGGAGGATCCTCCTGGGATGGCTGGCAGGGGGCAGTCTAAGGGGAGGGAGGATCCTCTTGGGATGGCTGGCAGGGGGCAGTTTCAGCTGAATTTTGGACGCGACGGAGGGAGGGAGGGAGGGAGGGAGGGAGGGAGGATTCCCTCCTGGGAATGGCTGGCAGGGCAGTCCTAAGGGGGAGGATCCTCCTGGGATGGCTGGCAAGGGGGCAAGTCTAAGGGGAGGGAGGGATCCTCCTGGGATGGCTGACAGGGGCAGTCTAAGGGGAGGGGAAGGATCCTCCTGGGGCTGCAGGAGCAGTCTAAGGGAGGGAGGACTCCCTGGGATGGCTGCAGGGGGCAGTCCTAAGGAGGGAGGATCTCCTGGATGGCTGGCCAGGGGGCAGTTTCAGCTGAATTTTGGACGCGACGGAGGGAGGGAGGGGAGGGATGAAACTTCGTGTGCCGCCACCCTAGGAGAAAGGAGAAGGTTTGGGTCCGACAGGGCAGGAGAAGGGGGGGGGGGTCCGACAGGGCAGGAGAAGGAAAAGGTGTAGGTCCGAAGGAGCAGGAGAAGGAAGAGTTTTGGGTCCGACAGGGCAGGAGAAAGAAGAGTTTTGGGTCCGACAGGGCAGGAGAAGGAGGGGTTTTGGGTCCAACGGAGCAGGCCATGGCTTCTTGCGATAATATGCTGATCGTCCCAAGTTTTTGGTGGGACGGGGTGAGAGCCAGGACAGAAGTCGAGCTATGTTACACAATTTTGATCCGAGGAAGGAAGTTCTTGGCCAGTCGGGGAGGACCAGCACACACATCCCTATGTATCGCTATGCTGTTCGGGGGATGGGGGGTTGGGGGTGGGTCAGGTGGTGAGATATGAAGACAGACATCCTATATGTGCCGCTATGCTGATCGGGGGGATGGAGGGTTGGGGGTGGGTGGGTGGGGTCAGGTGGTGAGATATGAGGACAGACATCCTATATATGCCGCTATGCTGATCAGCTCTATCGACCTGGCTGCTGGCGCGTGAGGAAGCCGGACGGCGGCCATATGTCACCTATTTCGTCTATCGTGAGATGCGACCCGACAGGATCACCCCCGTCGCTGTCTAGTGAGACGCACCCCAGGGTGTCGGAGTCGGGCCCACCCAGCAGACCAGCAGACCAGCAGACCAGCAGACCAGCAGACCAGCAGACCAGCAGACCAGCAGACCAAGCAGACCAGCAGACCAGCAGACCAGCAGCAGCAGACCAGCAAGACAGCCAGACGCAGCAGACAGCAGACCAAGCAGACGCACAGACCAGCAGACAGCAGACCAGCAAGACCCAGCAGACCAGCAGCGGACCAGCAGACCAGCAGACCCACAGACCAGCTGACCAGCTGACCAGCAACGCAGCAGACCAGCAGCCGGCAGACCCGGCCAACCGCAGAACGGCAGATCCGGCATACGACCGGCAGACCGGCAGACCGGCATAGAACCAGCAGACCAGCTGACCAGCTGACGGCAGCAGACCATGCAGACCAACAGACCGGCAGACGCGGCCAGACCGCAGACCAGCAGACGCAGCAGACCCAGGCAGACCAGAACCAGCAGACCAGCAGACCAGCAGACCAGCAGACCAGCAGACAGCAGACCACAGACCAGCAGACGCAGCAGCCAGCAGAACCAGCAGACCAGCAGACAGTCAGACCAGCAACCACCGCAGACAAGCAGACAGCAGACCAAGCAGACCAGCAGAACAGCAGAACAGCTGACCAGCTGACCAGCAGACAGCAGACCAGCAGAACAGCAGAACCAGCAAGAAACCAAGCAAAAGACCACCCCCCAAAGCAGACCAGCAGACCAGCAGACCAGCAGACCAGCAGACCAGCAGACCAGCAGACCAGCAGACCAGCAGACCAGCAGACCAGCTGACCAGCAGACCAGCAGACCAGCAGAACAGCAGACCAGCAGACCAGCAGACCAGCAGACCAGCAGACCAGCAGACCAGCAGACCAGCAGACCAGCAGACCAGCTGACCAGCAGACCAGCAGACCAGCAGACCAGCAGACCAGCTCTCAGAGATGCCAGAGAGGGGCTGCAAGCCACCATTTCGTCCAGCAACGCGAGAGTTGTCAGCCTTCGGTTAGTTGAAATAGGTTATAGGTGGACCGAGATATTAGCATAAGCAAGGGTGTGCTTAGATTATATAGCAGCAGTAGCCGCATACCTCCGAGCCTGTTGAAAACGAGCTGTAGAGCACATTACGTTCATCACGAGCGTCATTTGCTCGCCACTACAGAGGACGTTAGCCTCTGTTATGCTAACACTAATTAGTGCTATGAAGCAGAATCGGCTTTTACGCCCTCAGCACATGCATATTCGGAGGTATACGGCTAGTACCAAGGTCACAGTGATGATCGAACATGGTATGTGCATATTTAATCTGCTCTCAATATGCAATCATTAAATTACCGCGAGTAGCTTTTACGGTGGAGCAAGCAATGTCGCAATCAACTTCTGACTGGCTACTCCCTTCATTGAGAACCCCAACTGCCTGTCTCGCCCTCGCCTGAGGCATCGATGTAGAAAGATAACCTGTTTTTGCACGTGCACATCGTTGACCTGCTAGGCCGCTTGCCGGTGGCCTGTCTAGACTATGCCAATGGTGACCTGAAGGACCAACTCTGGACCGACAGAGAGGCCGTGCGCCATCCGAGTCACTCCCAGACCTCAGGATTACTCTGTCGAGTCATCCCCCTCCAGCGTCTGCTCCCCCCGAGTTGAGTCATCCCCCCCACACCAGAGTGATCCATCGAGCAGAAGTACACAGCTCAACTGACTCTGTCAACACAGAGCCGACAGAGGGGTGCGACTGGTGGACAGGGGTGGAGTGGCACGGTGCGGGGATGGTGGCCGTGGTGGCGGAGCTGCTGTTGGTGATGGTGGCCGAGGTGGTGGAGCTGCTGGTGGTGATGGTGGTCTGGTGGCATAGCTGTTGGTGGTGATGCGAGGTCAGAGAGCTGGAAATGGCATAAACGTCAACACGAGTACCGAACACTTTGCAGTTGTGCAACGAGAAGCAACACATGCAAGTGTGTCTTGGTCAAATGCTTCTATTATAACTGAGAGTCTAGAAAGATCAACTAATCAAAAATAATTGAACGCACTGCTCTAAAAGCTCTCGACGGCTCTCGATGAATAGGTAGTAGGTACCTTCATGTTTCTGTTGGTGACTACTGACTTGGTCACTACAATAATCATAAAGCTTTATTTATCATGGCATATTTTTACACCCATTTTTACCTGAGCTGGTGTGATGTCTTCAATGGCGGTGACACCATCTGTTGACGATTAGTAAGAGCGACCAGCATCAGACAGCTGCAGTGGGTGGCAGCGCCGGCACGGAAATAGGCGGGCTGACACGAGCGAAAAGGGACGCTTCACAGGCTACACGTGCACAGATCCATTAATTATGACGCCACCGACTACCGTCGCCTATTGTGTCGGTGATCCGGGCCGTTTGTGTGGGGTGCGCCCCGCTCGCCGCGACGGCGGGCGGGGCGAGTCTGACTCAGGCCTCAGAGTCCGACTCAGGACTCAGGAGTCAGCGGTTTGAGCGGCACCGCGGCCGCACCTGTCTGTCTGTGGCGTCCCAGCAGCGATGTCTGCAGTCACTAAGCTGCAGAGCTGCGTGGGATGGTGACAGGACAAACACAACAGAATCATCAGTCACGTCCGTCCGTCCGGCCGTGCTCTGTGTCGACCGGTGGCAGCCGTGAGCCGACGTGACGCGACGGACGTGACGCTGAGACGTGACGTGATGGGACGTGAGGGGCGGGACGGGACGTTATGGCTGGGCAGGGCGATCCCACCTGGGCTGGTCTCACCCGCGCTGTATACCAAATAAAGTCGAGCGCCGCTGTGTTATTCTGGTCAGGCGGACGAGTCGCCAGCGATCCAACCAACCCTCCGACCAACAAACTCACAGTAGCTGTCAGGCGACATTCCGGGTATTTTGTAAAACAATATGTTACAATGTTTTTATTTTATTTTTTTTCTCCTCTTCTATACATACCTTTGCCAAACTGAACCATTCACTATGCATGTTATTTCCGCTGAGCAGGGTGTGATGAGTTCATATTTTGCCATGGAACAGCTGGTTGGCGCGGCTGTAGGTGAAGACGATGGTAACCCGGCCTACTTTCGTCGTCGCTGTTTGTGTTGCTGGCATGAGAGAAAACAATCTGAACGTATGAGGTGTTGTTTTTGGAAAACAAACAGTACCTGGGGGACTCTCACCTTTCAGCGTTTCCTTGCCTACAAGCAAAAATGTGTTTACCAGATCGCATGAGCACATTGAGCACTGAGCAGTCCTCCCAACAGTCTCCGAACAACAATACCCCATAGCATTATTGCCATATTCGGCTTGTCTCTGGGAGTCCCATGCATGAGCTAGCCTCTGTCTGGACACGGGTTGTCCTGGTCTTCATTAACTAGACCGTGACTATGCTGTCTGTCATTTCTCCGACTCCATACACTGTTGTCCTGTCTGCTATAGTTCCTCAGTATACATCTGGCAGCACCGGCTGTCAGTGTCTACCCTGCACAGTGTTCCAGGTCGTCGGTCTCCGCCCGGTGCTCCCTGTAACAATGGCGTTAAGTGCCCTGTGTGTGCTGGCTCTTCCGCGGTATTGTTACGGAAGCGATGCGCTGACCCCCACCACTCTGCCGTCCGTCTGTCCGTCTGTCCGTCTGTCCGTCTGTCCGTCTGTCCGTCTGTCCGTCTGTCCGTCTGCTCCTTCTGTTCGTGTCCGTCTGTCCGTCTGTCCGTCTGTCCGTCTGTCCGTCTGTCCGTTCTGTCCGTCTTGTTCCGTCTGTCCGTCTGTCCGTCTGTCCGTCTAGTCCAGTCCCCGTCACTCTGCCGTCCGTCTGCTTCCGTCACCCGTCACTCTGCCGTCCTTCTGTACATCTGTCCGCTCTGTCCGTTCCCCCATCACATCTGCCGTCCGTCTGTTCCGTCCCCGCCACTCTGCGTTCCGTCTGTCCGATCCCCGTCACTCTGCGTCCTTCTGCTACATCTGTCCGTCTGTCCGTCCCCGCTCCACTCTGCCCGTCCGGTCTGTCCGTCCCCGTCACTCTGCCGTCCTTCTGTACATCTGTCCGTCTGTCCGTCCCCATCACTCTGCCGTCCGTCTGTCCGTCCCCGTCCACTCTGCCGTCCGTCTGTCTGTCCCCGCCACTTTGCCGTCCGTCTGTCCGTCCCCGTCACTCTGCCGTCCGTCTGTCTGTCCCCGTCACTCTGCCGTCCTTCTGTCCGTCTGTCTGTCTGTCCGTCTGTCCGTCTGTCCGTCTGTCCGTCTGTCCGTCTGTTACCGTCTGTCCGTCTGTCCGTCTGCTTCCGGTCTAGTCCGTCCCGCCCACTCTGCCGTCCGTCAGTCCTTCCCCGCCACTACTGCCGTCCGGTCTGTCCCGTTCCCGTCACTCTGTCGTCCGTCTGTCTGCCCCCGTCACTCTGCCGTCCGTCTGTCGGTCCCCGTCGCTCTGCCGTCCTTCTGTCCGTCTGTCCGTCTGTCCGTTCCGTCACTCTGCCGTCCGTCTATCTGCCCCGGTGACCCCATGTGACGGATGCACCTCACGGCTTCCAGGGTCGCTGAGTCACACGAAGAGCACACACGCCCGTGCAGCGCACATTATGCAGGAACACTGCGCCGACAGACTTCGGTGGATTAAGATGCTAAGCACTCGACGTGCCAGAATTCGCTCTGTTAGCTTTAACACTGTTGAGATTGGGGCCAGGTTTGGGTGAGGTGTGTCCTGAGAAGTATGACCTACTGTTGATTTTCCGGAGTTCGGTAATCCATAGTATGTACAAACGACAATCTTAGTTTGTTAGCTGTAATAGTCCGCCCTTGTAGCACAGTCGGGAGAGCGCAGGGTCTTTGACCTCGTCCGATGTGGCAGGCCGGGTTCGAGTCGCTTCGGCACTCCCCATTTGCCTCCGACTGGGCTGGTGGCAATGGTCGCACTCAAGGTCAGGTGACATCAGAGGGCGGGGCCCGTGTCCATGTATGTCGGCACGTACAACTTTCGCCTCTAAATTCTGCCGGCTACCAGAAATTGCCTGATCAGACGGTAATGGTCTCAGGGCCTGCGCAACAAGCTCTGCTTAGCACGGGTCCCCTGTCCTGACCTCGGAAATCTGTCCATTAAAACCATTCAGACTAAATTTGTAAACAAATATCGGGTAAACTTATGAGTGCTCCACTCGAGAGAAAACGGCTTACAGTATTGTTGTGCTAATCCATTGCCATTCCTAATGTAAATGCTTAATATGTTAATGCGACGCAAAAGGATCGAATTG
>VOPJ01009089.1:0-29572 GCA_014673585.1 Semibalanus balanoides
CGGCTGCCGCCGCGGGGCGGCGCATTGGTGGCGCCTCGACAGTCGCCAGCCCCCGGCGGCCATCAGGCCTGCAGAGCGTCAATTTGCAGTACAATCGGCGGCGACACCGCGGCCGGCTCCGTCGGGATACGGCGGCTGACCAGGACAGCAGACAGACGGCCGGCCGCGGACGTCTGGGGGACCGTCGGAATACGGCGGCTGACCAGGACAGCGGACAGACGGCCGGCCGCGGACGTCTGGGGGACCGGCGGGATACGGCGGCTGACCAGGACAGCGGACAGACGGCCGGCGCGGACGTCTGAGGGACCAGCAGCACCATCGGACCGCCGCTGACGCCGCGCACAGGATATGGTGTGAAGCTCAGCGGCACGGACCGGTCACGGTAGTTGTCGGGGACAGGACGGTCCAGGCCAGTGCCAGTCAGCACCCCATGCACTAGACCCCGGCCCAGTGCCTCCTCTGCCGTCCTGCAGGAGCGGCCGGGGCGCGGCGCGGTGGGGCGCGGTGGGGTGCGCGCCGCCCGCTGCGCAGGACCGCCGCCCGCCTCCCGGCCGGCCCTCGCAAAACCAGAAATAGAGAAAATACAAAAAAAAACACGCGGTGAGGTGGGGTGCTGTGGGATGGGGTGCGGCGGGGTGCGGTGCCGAGCGGGAGAGATCGTTACTCGTGATCCACGGTCAGATAACCAGTGTACCGGGGACGGGACGGGGACGGACCAATCTCTGCACTGCACCTCGCCAACAATGTGAGCAGCTCCCACAGAAGTGGGTCTCATTTGTGGTCCAAATACATTGTTTGAATCAATTTGAACATACCTTTAAGAACTACACACAGTTGTGTTTGTACCATGATTACTTAGTATATTATTTCATTAGTGCACAGAAACGCTGGGAATTGACGGGCTTGTGATGCATCATAGCGCCAGTGTGATCGTGCAGAACGTGATAATACGAGAACAACAGAACAGGACGACCACTCATTTGGCCACCACTGCACTGGAGCCACTCCGTTCGCTAGGAATAACAGACCAGCACCACCGCACCACGCTTGACAAAGATATTGTTGCAATAAAAACCAACACCTGACAGACGAGCCTCCGCTGGTGCGGCCAGCACACAGGCTGTCTACAAACCTCGAGTTTCTGCCGGCAAGACGGCACATGTTGATTGTGATACACAGCTGCGCTAAATACACAACTCGGCTGGCCGTCCACGGGCAAGCTTTTCTGCGCGGTGATCTTTCAAGAAAAGCGGTAGCTTTTCCAGGCCGCTTCAAGTTTAAATTAGTTTCTGTATGCTAGATCCCCATAAATGTTCCGCCTCGCGAGATTAATGCCTGCACGAAAACAACCAACGCATTCTTGCTGAGGCTAAATAAATGCACAGCATCCTAAAATGCTGCAAGCCTACAAATACTCCAAAAGCCTAAACCCATCAAATAGCATGGTATACACCCCAAATACATACATACAGTGAGCATACTTAATATAATATATTTATAATAATATATATATCTATATATATAATATATATATAATTATAATATAGTAATATACAAATGTGCCTAGATCCAGGTATTCTAGCTGAGATTTGGATCTCTGTGTCTGTGTCCGATCTCAATGGACAGAACAGATTTAGGTCAAAAAGCCGAAGGATAAACAAAGATCCAAGATCCTAATATATTTTATGCCTAGGAATCCACTGGGATCCCAGATCCAACTTCGGGATCCAGGAACACTGGCAGGTACCTTCTTTTTGCTAATTTGTGATGAATCACCTATAATCGCTCCCTTAGCTGCTCGTTAGCCATATCCTCGACCGAAGGAGCCAGTACCCCAAGTGGGGTAATTGCCCCTTATTTGAGAATCACTGTTCTCTTAAAATATCTCATATGTCTGAGCCTTCAAATTGGTATCCAATTAATGGCAGCGCTAGCACATGGAATATCAACTTGAATGACTTCAGCAAAGACGATGGCAATGCATTACCAATGTCATTATTGGCTATCGCAGGCTTGTTCTCATCGTAGTTTTGTCGGTAGCGCGCCCAGTCGACTCTGTTTGCGCCATGACAGGGGCGGGATGGTGGAGTTAACGAGGGATCGCGGCCCTAATCCAGCCGTTAGTGCTGCCTGGGATGACCGGCGGTCGGTGGCAGCGGCTGTACTCAGATCAGCCCAGAGGGCGGGCAGTGCTGCCTGAGATGACCGGCGGTCGTGGCAGCGACGTGTACTCAGATCAGCCGAGGGAGGGCTAGTGCTGCCGCTGAGAGACGGGGTCGGGGCGCGGCTGTACACAGATCAGCGCCAGAGATGAGGCAGCTGCTCCTGCGATGAGACCGGGTCGGTGAGCGGCTTGTACCAGATCAGCCCCAGAGGGAAGGGAGTGTGCGTGAGATGGACTCGGCGGCTCGGTGGCAAGCGGCTGTACTCCATAACACCCGCAAGAAGGGCGGGCATGCGCGTTGGGATGCGCGGCGGTCGGTAGCAGCGGCTTGCTGTACTCAGATCAGGAGCACCCAGAGGGAGGGCAGTGCTGCCTGGGATGACCGGCGGTAGGTGGCAGCGACTGTACCCAGATCAGCCCAGAGGGAGGGCAGTGCTGCCTGAGATGACCGGCGGTCGGTAGCAGCGACTGTACTCAGATCAGACCAGAGGGCGGGGACGAAGCCTTGGCGCAGTGCCGAAGCTTTGGGGCCCGTGCAGCTCTCACCTCTGAATTATATTGGTAAACAAGCATAGCGGGGCTGGATAATAGGGGGTGTCAGCATCGAGCAAGGAACCGCCGCCAGTGCCGACCCCCCACAGAACCAGCGCGGAGCTCTAACCAGCCCGTGAACAGGAGCCGAACCCACAGAACCATCGGTGTACTGAGCCTCAGGCGGTGGTCAGGTGCGTGATGGGCCGTCCAATAGCTCGGCTGCCCGGCCAATGCGCACGCAGTGGCGTGACAGACTGTGAGCTAACAGCCGGCACCGCCAGGCGACAGGCCGGGAATAGCGGCTCTGTACCCGGCGACACACGTGACGGACAGTCTGGTCCCGGCAAACGACATTACACTGTGGTCCGGAACCATTCGCCGGGCTGGGTGTAGATGCATTGGCTGCCTGTGATGGGATAGGTGGGTCCATTGGCTGCCTGTGATGGGATGGGTGGGTCCATTGGTTCCCTCGTATGAGACGGAGTGGTAGGTTCATTGGCTGCCTGTGATGGGATGGGTTGGTCCATTGGCTCCCTCGTATGAGACGGAGTGGTGGGTTCATTGGCTCCGGCTGATAGCAAGGAGTGGTGGGTCCAATGGCTCACTGTGCTCTGCTGTAACGAAGGCCGCGTTCTTTAGAGCATTCCGAATACAAACGTGACGTCACGTCGACACTTTCCGAGCGTTCTTTTGGATATCCCGCGGCATGCTTGCCGCAAATGCCTCACCAGCACGTTTCCACTATGATGACGGCGTCGTCATATTCGCTCTGGCAGCTATAGTCCCGGCGGGGGATTTCTCAATAACGGCCTGTGGCGTCATTCCCATCGGAATTCCTATTCAGAATGTGCTAAAGAACAAACCCGAAGTGGCAGCTGGGGCGCGATGGAGCCGATCACCGCCCGGCCGCCGGGAGGGGACGGGGCCGGGGCGGGGGCGGGGCGGGGGCGGCCGGCGCCACTCTGGCGGGCCCAGCACGCCGCTCCGACCGACAGCGCGACTGAGTGGCGCCAGGGCCGCTCGGAGCCGCTGCGCCAGCGGTGTCCCGGCGGCAGCGCTACGCTGGACCAGTACAGTCCGCACGCACGCACGCACGCACGCACGCACGTCCACGAGTCGCGCAACTTGGGCTCGCGCAGCTGGCCAAGCTCGGCCGACTACAGGTTTCCACAGCCCATAGAAATGGCCACACAATATGTGGTATAATTAATGAGTATAATGTATTATATACATCACAAACAGTTACAGATGGAGATTCACCTTCCGAGCCGTTATAAAGGTAATTACATTTACTTTTAGTGCATATTTTGAATATTTATTTTCTGCTTATTCTGATAAGATCCGGCTGGCTGCCCGATTGTACATTTGTCTCACAATATTATTTTTAAGATGCAACATGGTGGGAGCTCTCTTGTGCGACATAGCATAGTCCTTTTTCTCCGGATGATAAGTTTCCTGTTCCCGGGCAACAGTTGCACAGAGCGATACGCCGTTTGAGCGTTCAATTCTCGTCCCCTAGAGCAGTGGTTTTAAGGGTGTGTCCTGAGCCTGACCGTGCATATCCCCTGTGGGAATCCCTGGAAGCCCCGCTAGTCCCCGGCGAGCGTCAGCTATTGCGTTCTGAATGGCATTTCCCGATTCCGTGGCACAATTGTAACAGACGCGCCATATACATTACTTACGATTCATCACAAACACCCATGGAATAGGCGGCAATGGACTGCACTGCTACACCACAGATCGGCAATGTACTTAGTTATACATTAAGGTTTCTGTTAACTCTTTGTTATTAGGTATCTCGAGAAACGGTAGACTAATATCAGCCGTCCCGATCTTGCCAACTGATGGCAGGGACCGGCGCGGACAGCTTTCCCGATTCCCCGTTTCCGCGTGTAATTCCCGAGAATCCCCGGCGCGGAGAACAGTACAAAACGCACTTTCCCCGGGGAATTTCTGAAATCCCCGCGGGAATCGACGTCCAGAACACGCTTCAAGTGTCAATGGCAGGTGACCCCCTTCTGATAGCCAGAATGACCCGTTATCCCGCTCCCCTATCGCGCAGACCGCAGTTCTCGGCCACAAGCTATGCGGTACAGCATAACTTCAGGCATTTACTACTAGTGCCATCTATATTGCGCAGACCGCAGTTCTCGGCTTCAAGCTATGCGGTACAGCATAACTTCCAGGCGTTTACTACTAGTGCCATCTATGGACAGGTATATAAGCAGACATGTATGCGGTTGCTTTTCACCCGTCGCTCTGGTCCGCCAACTGCCCTGAACCAGAGTCTAGTCAGCAGGAGCGAACGGCTGCCCTGAGCCACAGTCTTCAGGGTCAGAAAAGTGGTTCCACGATCTAAGTTTGCAGAACAAACTTTTTGCTAGCAGCGAAAAAAAAAATCATGCAGCAGAACAAAAATGGCTGGAGAAGATAAACACAAATTAACATACATTGTTATTTTTACATGCTGCCATCACCAAAGGAGGAAGACAAACCTCGCTCCTATGGAGATTGCAGTCTAAAAATAATAATGTATGTATTGTGTTTTCTTTTCCTTGCCACTTCTTTAGCTCGTCCGCACATTGCAACCCACAGACTAAAACAAAAAACATCTTTACAGTCAAAGAGGTTTTTCACAAACATATCTTCCAATTCAGAATAACGCCCAAGAGAAAATTGACCAACTGTCCACTGAATATCTGTGACACCCTGTATGTCAAGCAGGACTGCGAAACTCGGCGATCCTGAGCACGTCGTCGCCAGAATTTGTCGAACGGGCACTCTCCAGCCACAGCTATCGAAAGCAGGGAAGCCGAACGGCTCCCTGAGCCACGTCTGCATCAGCAGGAGCGAACGCTGCCCTGAAGCCCGGTCTAGTCAGCAGAGCGCAAACGGCTAACCCCTGACCACAGTCTAGTCGTACGCAGAACGGAGCGAAACGCGAGTCCACTTTGAGCCACGTAGAATTCTGGTCGGCGAGAGAAATTGCGAGTACGCTGCCAACTCCATTGAGCCACCATCTTTGAGTCACGCAGACAAAGCTGAGCAATGCGCCTTAAAAAAGCCGACGTCTGGCAGCAAGCGAACGCTAGCCTGAGCCACGTCTGTCAGCAGGAGCAAACGGCCTGAACCGCTGGGAGCCACCCATCTTAATCAGCAGGTAGTGGGAGTCCAACGGCTGCCCTTGATTCCACAACGATCTTTCAGCAGAACAACGGCTGCCCGCCAGCCAAATCATGTCAGCAGGACGACGACGCTACATGCCGACCCACAGTCTTGAATCCCAGCGAGGAGCGAACGGCTGCCCTGAGCCACAGTCTGGTCAGCAGGAGAGAACGGCTGCCCTGAACCACAGTCTTGTCAGCAGGAGAGAACGGCTGCCCTGAACCACAGTCTTGTCAGCAGGAGCGAACGGCTGCCCGGCTTGCGCTACATCACCGCGGCACAGTGGTGCGGAACACCACCCCACGAGACCGGGCTGATTACTTGGCGGCGGCCAGCCGCGGCCAAACTGGATTCGATCCACCGGCCGCGGGGCGACTGAGACACTGTAGTTCTGTCGTAACGGTAACTAATATTTTATAGAGCCGAGTGCTTGTGCGAGGAAAATAGTTGTAAAAATGACCTTTTCCTCGAAGAAATTAAAGTCAAAAGTTATCAAAAAGGAGTTTTAATTGTTATTACGTAGCATTTCGGCCACAGGTCTTTATTAAACAGTACAATGTCTGTGTGCAGTAAATTGTTGTCAGCAGTATCGAAAGGTTTAGTGTTTGATAAAGGCCTGTGGCCAACATATTACGAAATAATAGTTTATTTTTGATAACTTATGATTTTTTTATAGCTTTGGACTTTGGAGTACACAGACGTCCGACTGACCCATCTGCCACCAAGACAACAGTCCGGCAGCAGTTTCCACGAAGAGGACACAGCGCTCTACCAAGCGACACAAGCACCCTCCCGGTTGTAGGGCCGGTAGGTTAGGTCACTCCAGCTCATCGGTTAAAGGCATGACTCCGGGACAGGTGTAGTCCGGGGGTTTCCCGGCACGGGGTCGGTCAGACGGGAACATCGCTGCGACACTGTGCATGTCACAGCGCCATTAATCACCACTGAGGCTGGCAACCGGAGGCTAAGCCAATCCAACGAGACACCAGTCGGCAAACCGAATAACCTACCCACCGGCAAACAAACATTGGCACACGGTGGTTCTGCGGGCTATCGAACACTACTGGTGTTGTGGCACGCTCAGCAGCAGAGTGGCCGGCGGAGAGCCAGCAACGGCCGACAGGCTGCCACGGCTGCAGACCGGAGCGCTGCCGCCACCCATCCTAATGGGTAGCGACCGCTGCCGCCGCTCTCGATGGGTAATGATCCAACACATCGGCCGGCTGCTCCGGAGCCGGCTCCGGGCCACTCCGGGCCGCTCCGGGCCGCTCCGGGCCACTCCGGGCGGCTCCGGGCGCGAGTTGCTTGCCGAAAATTCCGGGCTCCGGCGGCTCCCGGGCCGCGTCCTCCCGCTCCTGCAGAACGCCTCATAACAGCCACAGCTTCTCCCCTAAGCCAACTTATTACTCCAACGATAAATGCCAATAAACCACACGCTGTATAGAGCGTGTCGTTATGAGGAAGTTATAGAGCTCAAGAAGCGTGATAAGGGTAGAAGTTTCACAGCCGATTTAGACAGCGACCGAAATCATTGACAGAAATAATAGCAGTAAATAGTTATTTACATAGCTTTCTCAAGACTGTACTAAAACTATTGACAGTTGAATCATATTTCAACGTTAAACTTTCGGTCAGCTGAGTTCGCCTTCGTTATTGTTACGCTGTTTCGTCGATACAAAAAACGAGAACTCCGAAGAAGCCTCCATCACGAACACATCAACCGTCTGCCGAGACTGATGGATAGCGTCAGCTCTGGCCTCTGAATAAGATTCACCGTGACTGCGCTTTCTCCTTTCTCCTTTTCAGTGAAGTGACGCACTGAGTGTTGAGAAATTCAATGGGTAGATTTGAAATACCGAACAGTATGGATAGCCAGTGGGAATTGAATCACTTGGCGCCGTCAGCCGTCGTTCGAAGCCTTTGAATGCTTCATCACTCGCCAGACTGCCGTCGGATGGCTAGCATTGTTCACCATTTCTCCGGCTACTAAGCTTGTGCAGCTGGGCGTGGACTGGGGCAGGTCGCGGTCGTTTGCACCCGGCAGTCATTTGTCCGCGTGAGACGTGAGACGTTTGCAGGCGGCCGCAGCGCGCCGGGGCAGGGTGCAGGGAGCCCGGGGCAGCCGAGTCACCGCCACCGGACTGGACCGGTCTGTCGTCCACCGTCCGTCACAGGGACCGCAGCACCGCAGACCAACAACGGCATCGACCAACGATCGCTACCCGATTTATTAAATTGCCCAGCTCCTGCTATGAAGAGAGATTTTTGCAGACACATGATGAACTGTCTGCAGAAATATCTTACGTCCGCAAACCAGAACGCATTCTATAGATACAAAACAAACACAGTATTACGACCTCACGTCCTTTTTCTCGTTAGCATGCTTTAAAAAGGCACAGCAATCTGTAAATTATAGACTTTCAAAGCGGGCACCAGTAATCGTAATATAACTTTCAAAGCAACCACTAATCGTTACAGCTTTGAAAAGCCACCAAAAGAAACGATTAGACGAGCTTGAAAGGCATCCCAGCTAAATCGTGTAAGAGCGTTTTCGCCATGTTAATCCACCAAATTTGGTCTGATCAGACGCCGTGCGAACCCATCCATCAGCTGCCGCACCGTTAACGAGTGAGGGAGCCGCTGTTTTTGCAGCCCAAATCTACCATGCCGGGCGGCTGGTGCAGCCTTCTCCGGAACTAACGGCACCAGTCCGGGCGCGTAATGCTGGCCCCTCAATCCAGGCCTGGCACTGAATGGCAGGAACCCCCATTCCCACCAGTCGTCTGGGCAGAAGCCCCCTCAGCCAGATGCCGGTGTCGTCTGTGCTATCTGCCAACTCACCTCGTGGCCGGACGGCTGGTGCAAGCCTCAATAACTCACCAGTTGGTCCGGAGCGGCTGGTGCAGCCCGCCCACGCATGCGGGCGGCTGGTTGCAACTCCTCACCCAGTGCCGGGCGGCTGTGCAGCCCCCCCACCATGCCGGCGGCTGGTCAGCCCCTCACCAGTCCGGCGCTGGCGCCCCCTCACCATGCCGCGCGTGGTGCAGCCCTCTCACCAGTGCCCGCGCTTGGTGCAGCCCCCTCACCAGTCCGGCGTTCGTGGTCGCAAATGCCCCGTGAAACTCACCAGTGAAACCGTGGCGGCTGGTTCCAGCCCACGACCTCAAACCAGGGCGGCGCTGGTGCAACCCCCTCACCAGCCTGATGGGGCGCTGGTGCCAGCCTCTTCGTCCAGTAAGTCGGACGGATAGTGTCAGAACACCCCCTCACCAGGCCGGCGGCTGGGTTGCAGAACCAATCGCGCTCACCACCCGGCGCTTGTGCGAACCCCCTCACCAGGCCGGCGGTGGTGCAGCCCCCTCACCAGTGGCCGGCGTGTGCACCCCTCACCAGTGCCGGTTTTTGTAGGCTGTGTGGCAGCCCCGCTCACCAGTGGCCGGCGGCGTGAGTGCACCCCCTTCACCAGTGGCCGGCGGCTGAGTTGCAACCTCCTCACCATCCGGGCGCTGGTGCAGACAGCCCCCTCACCAGTGCCGGGCGCGGTTGTGCAGCCTCCTACATCCTGCGCGCGAAGCAAGCTGGGCGAGGCCCAACTCATCTCCTACATGTCCGATCAATTGAGTCCTGGTGGCAGCCCCTAGTGACCTCACCAGTGCCGGGCGGCTGGTGCAGCCCTCCTCACCAGTGCCGGGCGGTTGGTTGCAGCCCCCTCACCAGTGCCGGGCGGCTTGGTGCAGCCCCTACGAACACTGTTATGCCCAATTTAATGTTAATAAATGTGTTTTGTTGTTGTTGTTGTTGGTGCAGCCTCCTCACCAGTGCCGGGCGGCTGGTGCAGCCCCCTCACCAGTGCAGTGCCGGGTGACTGGTGCAGCAGCCTGCTGATACCGTGCCCGCAGCCCCTTACCCAGCCGCAGCCGCCGGGCTCAACTGAAGACGTATGGCTTGTACCGACTAATGCGGGCGTAAAGTTACGCTGTGGTTGCATAGAAGTCGGCCGTGTTAACAATGATCAGTGACAAGAACTTGCTAACACGAACTAACGAACACTATTGTGGTCGTAACTGGTGCCATTCAGACTGGACTGGATCCGGTCAGGTTATTCAGAAGCAGTGCAACTCGAAACTTCATTTCCAGGCGCCTGCTCTCATGGGAAATCTCTCGACTAAGCGCTGCCGTGGTGGGACTGCGATTTGCACGGCGAAAGTGAGGCCTCAAGCAGCAAACCACCCGCAAAATGGAAAACCAAGCGTCCTGGAATGGATTTGAAGCGAACCAATCTCAACATGAGGCAGTATGAGTTAAGTCAACCCGAGCATAGCAAATATGCTGAACTGAACGTCGATTTGATGCATAGTCGATACGCACGCCTCAGTCCAGCATAACGATGACATCACAGTTGGTGTGCCTGGTTGATCTTCTTAACGCATGGCTCCTCTTCAAATCAACAGAACACATATCAGGTAAAGCGTCAAGCATACGCAATAACAATCAGTGAGACGCCTTAAAGGAATAGTTCCACCTTGAATAAAAAAACGAGGAAAAAATCTCAAAATGATGAAGAGAAGCAAAAAATTAAGTATCATAATTACCAGTAAGTCAAAGAAACCATATTTACGCGGGAAAAAAGCAAATAAAATGTCAATTATTGGTGATTATCCTCATATGTTTTTCCTCAAAGTAATGCGGAAATCAGCTGGCTGAGAAGCACGCAACGTCATCATTTAGTGAGGATCTGCATACATGGTGGACTTTGCCCAATACTTGTATGAAGAGCCGGAAATACAACGCTTGGGAAAACCACCACAGTACTGCTTTAAGTAGGTATTCGTCACTATTATATTTCACGTTATGAAAGTGTATTGTCGCGGACCAAACCGTCGCTCACTGTCCGTGCTCTGGGGCGTCCAGTTGGATTATGTGTCACAAGGTCACCTCCGCACCGCGTTTCTACACGTCACTGGCGTACCGGTCTCCCCGGTCGCGGCTCCTATCCACGCAGCCGGGCGGCTGCGGCCCGCGGCGCCAATCAAACAGCGTCACGCGCTACTGGTACGAGGTGGTTTAACGGTGAGCGAGGACACCGGGACAGCGCAGGTGGGGTTCGGTTGATCAGGGCCAGCGCTTTGAACGCTACGCTACGCTACAGAAACGTTGTTTATAAAGAATGTTTAAAAGATTTAAACATCAAAATCACTATGCATAGCATTACCTACAAAGTTGCATTCTTGCAATAAAAAGAATAAGTAACTGAAACAGTATGGTTTTTCCAGCACTTACACTTTCCCAATCTTACGTCATCTGTGCGTCATAATCATACGTCACTCAGCCAAAATCAGCCAATCAGCGATTGGAGTTTACCGGGTATTACCCGGTCCCGACTTTTAGGACTGAATATTAAAATAATTAAGAGTTTCTTGGAAAATGTGAAAGCGTCACAAGTCATTTTCGACGCACGGCCACAACTGGCTATCTCAAACTTCAAAACCCCTATGTTAAAGGTGAAACCTATTCCCTTTAATCGGCGAAGGACGAGCGAGCCCATATCAACCTGATAGCCGTCTTCCGACCGCTAATTAGGCGAGGGGGATGACGTTATGGACAGCTTCTGTTTGGCGGCGACGCTAGCGAGACATAGCTGCGCGAGAGCGATCAACGCTGCTGGCCGGGACTGCGCCGGGCGGTCGCGACTGCGCTGGGTGGCAAATTGATTAGTTTTACCCCATACGGGTGGAGTTTGCACCCCTCGGAGACGAACCTCAAGTCAATCACATAATCGATTGAATGGTGGTATCAGATGGTAAAGGCCGCTTGTCAATCGGACGTGGGATCCCAAAGCTTCCGAAAAGCATTACGGTCGGGCCGGGCCGGGTCGGGTCGGCCGCTTATATGTGATAAAAATCCCGTATTCAGTGAGGATTCGCTCGCGCTTCGCGCTCGCTCGTAATAACATGTAAACAAGCTAACATAATAGAAGGGGCACCCAACGAGAATCGACCAAAACGTGACACACTCATGTCACCGATTTGGACCAAAATTGGTATATATGGTAGTCTGGGGAGCTGAAACGAGATGTGCAAGTTGTACGGTGATCCAAACAGTAATTAACAAGGAGATGTTGCCTCAGGCATTTTTGCAGCGTCACGATGAAGGGCGGGCCTAAGCTGCACATTCAATGGACAAGGGGCCCTTGTCCATTGAATGTGTAGCTTAGGCCCGCCCCTCACGGTTATGCTTTTCTTCATCAGGCGGTGATTGTGTGTGCGATATCTGCGTATTGGAATTGTATGCATCTCAATATATGTGTGATTATCACTAGATGTTAATGAGAGTGTGATAATTTGTATGTTGTTGAATGTGTCAGGGTAATATGCGTTTTGGTTGACTGTTGCGTTATGGCTGACTGTTAAATAGTAGGTAAGGAATATCTTTGTCGCTGAGGACGTTTGAAGAGAATCCGAGTGTGCTGTGTATACAAATATGTTGAGTGTTTAAACTTGATAATGCCGAAGCTTTCGTAATGCCGAAAGCTTGTTTGTGCATATTTCTGGCCTATTGGTCAAAATATAATTATCTGACATAGTTATGATCATTTTCCCTTCCACAATATTAACTCTAACAATGCCATCCATCCTCGCCCAAATTACAAAATTATATATCAATTACATTTGACTGCCAACAACATATTCTCACTTCAGTGAGTCTTAAATTGATGCTGAATTTAAGCCGGCTATTATCGATTTAAGCCGGTTTAAACCGGCTCAAATTAATACAAGCCACTGGATGGCATGAATTCAATTGAAGCCAGCTTTTTCCAATATTGGTGACAACGTCCCTGATTGGTCAATGCAACAAATCGCCGACCCTAAAAATGTCACCGCTGCGTGACCAAGTGAACCTCCGATTTCATTACCTGTATGTTCGTTGTTAATTGATTTGTTATCACAAATGATTCTTGTTAATGATAAGCTAGTGTTGTATACAGCAAGAGACAAAACTATACAAAACGCCTAATGTCGAAAACAAATGAACTAATCTTCGAAAATTGAGGGTCACAACCACTAACTAGGCCGTCGTAGCGTCCCCAAGTTACTGCTAATTTGGCTATTATATTATTCAATATTCAATGTTTGTTTATTGTTAAGGATATCGGGACCACTGGGTAAGGGAAAATGCTCCAAAAATAAGAGCCTCTAAAAATTAGCCGCCGATACGTCGAGCCTGCCATAGACATCCATGTTAAGCTCTAAAATAGAGCATCTTTTATGAAAGCCACTTTTAACAAAAACTACTTGCAATAAATTGTTAGCAAAATGTCAGAAACCAAACAAGCAATACAAAATACAAAAATGATCAACGACCGTGTTTTTTTTCCTGTAAAAGTCTAACAAAACCCAGATGCACATAGAAAATGGAAATTGAATTTCAACTTGTGAAAAATAAGTAAAAATTTTATTATTTGAACAATCTTCAAGATTAACGTTAAGTTGGTCCTCTAATTATTTATTGTTTCTTAAAAAAAAAACAATTGTACCGTTACTTACAACGATCTGAATGTTTTTTCAAAATAATTATGACCAAACTATACACGTTACTCACTCTATTTATTGAGCGTTTCAGCACCAGGCAACAGCAGATAATCCAAAAATAGAATAGGGATCTAGACTGCTTCCTGCCAGTGACATATCCATAAATTTAACGTGACCAATCTATAAGCAAAGTTTGAAGTATTTTCTCGCTATATATGCCATATATGGGTCATCAAGTGGTTGCAGTGCTACGCAACAGCCGCTTAAAAAAGACCCTTTTTTCGCAACCGCTTACAATGCATCAAACTCTAAAATTAGAGCGCTCTATTTTTGGAGCATTTCCCTACAGTGCCCCCAACTGATATAAGGGCATATAATCACTATAGACAGAGTGGTTAAATGGAGTTATTATTACTTGTTATTACTTATACAATTTGGTAAAAAAACAATACGAGACAAGCCCGGAATTCGAAACTCGTTACCAAATAGGTACTTGTAAGTACTGGTCGTTATAAGTGTGGGTCACTTATCAACTTTGACTTGCAATATATTGCGGTAGGAATGCTTTTATGCAAAATGTTATAAATTTACAATATATTTTGGTTTCGTCTATCAATTTCAAGTAATAACTCCAATATTGTGGGAAAAGGTAATTATTTCCTTTTAACCACTGCTTGGATCGCCGTAACACTTCCACAATAAGTTTCAGCTACCCAGATTACTCTGTATACCAATTCTGGTGAAAATCGGTGAAATGTATTTTTTCAATTTTTCATGGAATGCTCCAATATGTGCATACCATGCACAGTGGTAAAAAACTACCGACATGGTGATTGCCATGGTGATTAACCATGGTGATTGCATACGAGCAATTGGCATTAATGTAATCCCACACGAAAGGGAAAATAACTGCATGTGGAAACTGGGAGAGTAAAGGAAACACAATTGGCTCCCATACGGTACTTTCTCCTGCAGCTCATCAGTTGACTCAGGCGGTCTTCATTTCAACAGATGGCTGCCTTCCATATCTGTCAAGTACTTCACGTGTCATATCTAGCTCGTGGTCTGCTGGGTAAAATGCAGTCGCCGCTAGATAACGCCATGGCCCAGAGCCGACCGCACCATGGGCCAATGTTGCCGTACCCATAGCCTTCCCGGAGACGTCGTTAAGTTTCGGCCGGCTGCGTTGCCTCTCACTATCTCTGTCTATTGTTCCCAGAGGGGGCCGAAACCATCGGCCGGCCGGCCGGCTCCCGCGCCGTAACGAGCGGCGGTGTCGGCATGGTGGTTATCACGACGACTCCAAACAACGGCCGGCCATCAGCCGCCTATTGACCCCTGTGGCCAGGGGGCGAGGGGGCAGGGGCGGCCGCCTGCCAGTCCGCTGAAGNGGGGAAATTTTCGAAAAAAATATTTATTTTTTATTTTAAGGGGTCAAAAACCAACAATTTTGGAAATTCGAGATTGCCATTTTGTAGACAATTCAATTTCCTTCCGTTTTCTGTTTTCTGTTTGCAATTTGCATTTAAGGTATATTTTCTACGATGCATCATTTATCGTTTTTTCCAACCAAAATGCCATGACATGACGTCATCAAAACGTGATTATCTCCCAAAGTTCTGATTTATTTTTGATGATTTTATTTGGAAAAACGTCAAATTGATGCTGCATAAGGTACTGAAACTTTGGCGTCGCTATCTGTTTCAGTTTTCAAGTTATTGAGAAAACCCGGGAGGGGGTAATATTTACCCCCCTACGCCGCCCGGGTTAAGGTCACATATCTCTGACTCTTTTGAAAAGGTCTTCACCGCTGCATGCTGAATGGGATGTACTTTGCTGAATGGGATGTACTTTCATGTTGCTTCTAGCCGCGGCGTCGGGCTCATTTGTTGCTGCAGTCTTCAGTTTCGACATGATATGGCCAATAAGGTTACCAACTCACTGGCGAAGGTCATTGTGTTGTATCTGTAGAGGCTTTTGTACATAGGCGTATTTTCCGTAGGTTATTAAATGAATGCGTAGTCGTGTCGTAGCTGTTATGACGATGGCTGGCCGCCCGACGAGCTGATCTCGCCTCAGGTTGCAGACAGGGGGCGGGGCGGGGAGGGGTGGGGAACCGCCGCGCGGCCGGACGGCAGCCGGACAATGCAGTGTGGACGAGGAGCTGGAGCTGGAGAGTTCACATTAACCTGACCTTGACCGAAGTATGGCTTGTGACCAATCATTTCACATGAAAAGACGAGACGAATTAATTGCTGGCCATTCTCACCCAATTCGAGTAAAATTTTAACTTAATGACTCACCTGTTGGACTCACCTGTTGGGGTTCCTTTTGACGGTCCTGGGCTTCAAGGAGCGGACAGGACCGTCCCCGTGGGGGCCCCTCTTAGGTGGCCTCGTGGGGCCCCTCTTAGGCGGCCTCGTGGGCCCCTCTGAGGCAGGTACGTATAGTCAGGATTTCGCCCGGGGCGGTGGTGCCTCAAAAGGACCCCCTTCCCGAGCGTTTGAAGGGCCCCTTCCTGAGCGTTGAAAGGGCCCCATTGGGCACTGGGCCCCTCCGTGATACGGCCAATTAGGCATGTTCAGGGGCTCTTCTGACCCGCCCAGCAGTGTCCCAGAATGTGTTGATTTGGGTGGGAGATGACATCCAACTGTGAATAATTTTCCGCTCTCATTCTCCATTTAAGGAATTAGTTTTCCACTCCCAAATTATGAGCCGTAATATTGATTCCCATATCAATTAATATTGATTAAAAATACATGATTACAATGCAAACCACTGCTTTTCATATTCAGAACAGTAATCAATATCGTACTATTTTCTACATCATTTTTCACTCTCATGGTCTTTTAGGGCTCAAATTTTCCACTCTGACACCCAAGCCAAAATGTAATATTGGGTCACTGGCCCAGGGACCCTTCTAGTCTGGTTAAGGGCCCCTCTGACCTACATAGGGCCATTCTGAATTTCCCAGGGGCCCTCAGGTCTGTCCAGGGGCCCTTAAGACCTGGTAAGGAACTGCTCTGGCTGCTTTGTCACCCTATCCGACGCATTCCCAGGGGCTCATCTAACTCAGCTAGGGCCACTTTTCCGATTTGTTTTCCAGGAGGCCTCTGTCCGACCTGCCCAGAGGGTCCTCTATGTGTTATCTAGATGCCCATTCGGCATGTGTCATTCGACCCTTCTGAATTTCGCCCCAAGGGACCGGCTTTTGGTATAGCAAAGGCCGGGCCCCCGGTCTGCCGCAACAGGGGGCCTTTTGACGGTCCTGGGGCCTTCCTGGTCTTTCAGAGAGGGTCTCTGGGTTGGGCGGTGGCGGCACCAGACAAAGGGCCTCTCTGAAGTGCTCTTAAACTCCTCTCAAGACCATGCTTAGCGTGTCTCCAGATTTTGGATAGAGTGGTCCATTGATACGCGCTTCGCAGAGTGTCCTCGTCGTCGGCCCCTTTTTGGGCGTTGCTGGCGCTCACCGAAAAAGCGCTCCCTGGCCTCCAGGGAGGGGCGGCCACTGTAAGATCGACACATGTTGGGATTTTGTAATTTGTAATTCGACAAGAGTCCTGGCTACGTTCCTGCTTCAAGAGGCGGCCTGGTGGGCCCTCTGGAGGTGGCCGCCGTGTGGTACCTGTTTTGTTGTATTTAAGATGGAAACCAAGGCAAATGAAAGTAGAAGTTTCTACTTAGGCATATTTAAATCTGCAGCGGCCCAGAGGCAAACTTCACACAAGGGCACACCAGGCCTGTTAACTCCCTTAGCGGAAATGCGGACCCCTAGGCCCCGTATGAGGCGGCCCGGTGGCCCCTCTGCCGGCTTGTTCAGAGAACGGCTGGACCCTATTATTTATTTTCAATAGTTTTAGCGATTTCTTTACATTAGATGCTAAAAAATTTATGAGGTTTGGGAACGCAAATTTTAAATCAAAGCCGTAATTTTTAAAACTGTGACGGGGTCTAATTCACATCCTTATGACTCTTCTTTATAGCGTAGAAAAAAAATATTAAAAAAAAGGATTTTTGTAGAGCGTGGGGGTCAAATTTACAGAACCGTAACAGCTACTAGCGATTTAAGATTTGTTGGAACATAAGGGAGGGGAAAAAGGGGGCAGGGAGCGTGTCGTTCAGCGAAAACTTCCGTTTGTAAAACTGTAGGATACAGGCCCGCAGTTGCTTATGGTAGCAACACTAAGGCCGCGGCCTTGTTTTCTCCTGTAGCGTATGTTTTACGGCGAATTAAGAAACGACCATTCGTGCATTTAAACCGCATTACTGAGAAATTCAATTTGAGAGCTTTGAGAGCTTCAAGTTGATATATTGACGCATTGGTTTACCTTGTCCATGAGCTGTTTAAAGTAAAAACCAGTTGTTTTCACCGCAAAACGCTAAAAACGGATTTTTACTTAAAAGCAGCAAATACACAGGGTGAGGCAATGCGTCAATATATCAATTTGAAGCTCTCAGTAATGCGGTTTTAATGCATATACGGTCGTTTCTTAATTTGCCGCCAAACGGGGGAGCAAATTATGGTTTCTGAAACTGGGTGGGTGGGGGGTATCCCCCTGGATCCGCCCCTGATATGTGCAGGGGTCCTTATTGTGTCCGTAATGGTGGGGCGCCTCGTGGCCCGACGGGGCCCCTTGAGATCGTGCCCCCCTTACGAATATCCTGGTTGCGCGCCTGGTGGTGCTCAACAGAATAGAACAAATATTGATATTCGTATATTTGAATGAAACCCAGGCATCCATGTTCGAGGATTGACTTTTGCTGTGCAGTGACGCAGTCCAAGAATATCTCGAATTGCCAGCGCTCCTACAAATATCGGACCGGTGCTCACTTATCATCGTACCGCTCTCTTCACCAGCGGCATCTCGCCTTGAGCCGTTAACCCTGCCGTTAACACGCTGTCACCGGCGTCGGAGCTGAGCGACCATGACCTTCGCAGTTTAGTCGCAGCAACTCTGCCGTTCCCACATTCACCGCCTCCCCCGCTCCCCGCGAGCGAGCGACTTCCGACGTGACGTCACCCCGCCATGGTGACAACAGAGTGGGGTTCGCCGCGGGTACCCACCGCAGTTCTCCCGCCGTCTGTACGGCTCGTCCCGTGCTGACGAAGCGCCGGTGGAGCTGAGGGGCCAGTCTCGGGGTCACTCCCCCCCCGTCCTCGCCGCAGCCTCAGCGCGGACCAGGAAGCGTCCCTCCCCGGCCGCCAGACCGGGGCAGGTCAGGGCCGACCGGCCGGCCTCCTCTGCCCAGTCCCGCTAACGACCAATGCAGTGCTGAATTGTGAAGGCAACAGTGCTGATCGTAGAGACGGGAAAGCGGCCACCTAGCTGCTGGTTAACAAGAGCGGAAGAGCATGAGTCACATACTAGTCAAGCGATTACTAGTACGGTGGTAAGTGGAAACTGTTATCTAGCGCGGTAGTGTCAAGAATATGATTTTCGATGAATGCAAATGATTTTCCTTTAGTTTCTGGAGCTATTGGTGACGGTAAGGATTCACATTGACAAAAACATTGTGTAAAGCAGCTATTCATTACCATCTTGTAACTGATTTGCTATGGTTCATTATATCAGTGTCCCAAAATGTGTCGATTTGGGTGGGAGATGACACCCAACTGTGAATAATTTTCCACTCTCATTTTCCATCCCAATTATGAATTGTAATATTGATTCCCAGTATCAATAGAATTTATTCGACTAAAAAATACATGATCTCTCAATGAAAACCACTGCTTTTCATATTCAAAACAGTAATCAATATCGTACCATTTTCTACATCATTTTTCACTCGCATGGTCTTTTAGGGCTCGAATTTTCCACTCTGACACCCAAGCCAAAATGGAATATTGTGACACTGCATTATATAGTCCTATTTCAGCGGTACCCACTCTCATTCTGATCGTGTTCCACGTATGCCCTCATTGCTGGTTCGCTCACGTACATACATTGCGTGCGCGCCAGCACTGCGCGCCAGATGACCCGAGCTCGGCAGCGGAGCACGGCTCGGTCAAAACAAACCGACAACGTGTCCGGGCTGCAGTAACTCTCGACTGCAGAATCGTGCAGGGCTGCCCAGTTGGAGTCGTTGTCGGTGATATCGGCCTCAGTCGGAGTCGAAGTTGGTTAAATTTGCCGACTCCGACTCCGGCTGTTAGTTGAGAACAGCGCATGGGTAAATTATTATTCAGGTACATTTTAGTGAACCAGTGGTGGCGGTGACTAAATAAATCATGCCCCTTCGGCTTAGTTTGCTTCGATTCCCTTGTCAATCAGTATGTTGTAATCATGAGGCTTGTACCACGGTGGGCAACATAGAACCTAGGTTCTACCGTTGGATGCAGATCCAAAATGTCACCGCCAGAAATCAAGGCAACGATGAACAATACGATCAATTATTTAGTAAAGCAAAGGTCATGTTTAACATGGCTTGCAACCTTTTCAAGGGAGTTATCCCTATTCTCTGTGGGCGGCTAGAATTACGCATTACGATTGCGCTGCTCCGAGATGCTCGTCTTTTGTTGGTCAGATACGAACATTTTTTTTTTTGTATTTCTGAGACAAGACTGGTGTAGGAACGTGCCTTTTTATTTGCATTTATCATTTTCAACTTTTTAAGTCTTCTTGATCGCTATTCTGTACATGATCGAGTCGAGGTTGCTAATGCTAATCGCCCATACCAATAATCATCTATGGTGACGATTTTCGGGACCTAAGAGTTTATTAGCTAACCCAGACCTTAAAAATCGATACATGGTCACTCAGGGTCAGATAGCTTATTCAACGACCAACAACTTGACGCTAACAAAATCATTTTATTTTCATAACTTAATCATTAAGACGGTCTGAGCAAAATCGCTATTTTTGGACGTGGTCGATCTTATTTCATTCACTTGACCTGGAAGGTCACCCGTTGACCTGAAAAATACACCATCAGATTCCTCACATGACAGGCAACATTGATAATTCGTGTTTATGACACAGAATGACGAACAAAATGGCAGGCAACATGCTGGTTCTTTCCGCGTTACTCTATATTGCTTGGTTTGGAAGTTAGCAGGGGGCTGTCAGGCCCCCCCCATAAGACGAAGGTGAAAAACGCTTTCGTAGGGCGAGGGTTAACCTACGTTGGGATGAGTTGATTCCGGTGACATGTTTGCCAGTGAGGCACACTTTGGGGCTCGGTTCCGTTACGCTGATTGCTGGATTCTGTCAACATTACCGTTATGTTAGTGGGTCGATAGCGCAGTTCATTTTCATGTGAACATGACGAGACGACGAGACGTGATAGGCTGTCCTGGGCCCTGATCGATGTGTCGCAGGCGCAAGCGCAAACCCCATAGCCCCTATGCAACGTTCGGCCCACGTTGGGCAGAACGTTGCATTGGGGCTATGCTTGCGTCACATCGATCAGGACCCTGGTATGTCAAGAGAACCACCGAGCCGAGCTGGCACCGCCAGTTCGGAGACACGGACCAGTGCCCATGCATCGAGGGAAACCGGTAACCCAGCCATGTTATTCCATGGTCAAGACTTGGAAAGCTGACTGGAATATCGGAACCCTTTAATATACCTATGTCATGGGCGGATCAAAATACTGACTCCTACCTGACCTTCCCGCTTGTGTATATTACGTTTTTTTCTTCAGATGGGAGGTCGCAGGACTTATTGTGGAAAGTGTGTTGAGTTACGTTGCGTGAACTCAATAGGCAGGTTCCATAGAGTGTTGCAGTTGGCCTCATCCCCTTCTCTCTGTCACGTCACGCCTCGAGCGCTGCACAGAGCTGGCACAGCTCCGCGCCAGTCCTGGCGGTCTGCTGACATGCGCGCTGTGTTCGCGTCGTCTGCTGCTGGAACTCGGCCCGTTCTGAGCTGGCGCATCTCCGCGCCAGTCCTGGTGGTCTGCTGCCATGCGCGCTATGTTCGCGTCGTCTGCTGCTGGAACTCGTCCCGTTCTGAGCTGGCGCAACTCCGCGCCAGCCAGTCCTGATGGTCTGCTGCCATGTGCGTTGTGTTTGCGTCGTCTGCTGCTGGAACTCGGCCCGTTCTGAGCTGGCGCATCTCCGCGCCAGTCCTGGTTGGGGGTTCTTGCTCGCCAATGGGCGCGCTTGGGGTGTTTGCCTGTCCGTCTGTTGCTGCTGGGAACTTGCTGTTGGTAACACGGCCGGGGCCCGTTCTGAGCTGGCGCAACTCCGCGCCAGCCAGTCCTGATGGTCTGCTGCCATGTGCGTTGTGTTTGCGTCGTCTGCTGCTGGAACTCGGCCCGTTCTGAGCTGGCGCATCTCCGCGCCAGTCCTGGTGGTCTGCTGCCATGCGCGCTGTGTTTGCGTCGTCTGCTGCTGGAACTCGTCCCGTTCTACCCGCTGCACGGCGGGCGATGATCGGACCAACCTTCTGCCAACACTGCCCCCCCCCCCGCTGTCACATGTGTTCCCAGCCGGGCACGGCTCGCGGCGGCCGTCCCAGGTGATGGGTGGACTCGGTCGGTACCGCCAGCTCGACCGGGCGACGGGCGCCACTCCAGCTGGCGACCACCTCAGAAAACGGCCGACACCTCGTCTATGGGTGCTTTAGGGTGTCGGCACCGATGGTTTAACTTCCGGGGCATTGTTGCCAGTCGTTAGATGTCGATTGCTATGTTCTGATCGATTTGCTCTGTGCTGAATAGAACAAGTGTGTCACAGTGCACCACTTCTGTCACAAATGCCTACAGCCAGGGGCGCAGCCAAACCTTCAGAAACGGGGGTGGAGCAAGCCAGTAATGGTGGGCCCTGCCCCCAAAAATACCCCTGAATATAAAAAACTCTACGGATTTCAGTCGCTTTATTTTGTAAGGGCTCCTTTTTTAGTATATTGTTATTTATGTATTTTTTATTAGTTGGATTAGACCAGGACCCCCAGGTCCCTTAGAGAGGCCGCTGAACCAGGCACCTAGTTAGAATTTAGTCTGGGAAGGGTGCAGGGACTCAAAAAGGCCCCTTCTCGAGCCTTGAAAGGGCCAAGCAAAACTAATGAAAAAGCACGTTACAAGGATGGAGAATGCAGTATGACGGGTATGGCATGGGCCAAGCCGAATTTTAGAAGCTGGATCGCCAGCAAACTGTCCTGCAACCTGCAACTCTTATATCTATTGTGCCGCATTTTGAGTCTTGTGTCCTAGATATACGTTATAATCAGTGCGTCGCATTGTGTATGGTGCGGACCGCTAAAATATGTATTGTGTGTTTAAAAGTGCACAAAAAAAAACGCTAAAGCGAACTACTTGCCAAATCATATAGGATAATAGCAATATAACACATAAATGCGCCGAGAAATGGCGCGTTTTTAACCTGCATGCAATATAATTTGTAGTTCAATTGCGCCGCGGAGCGGTGCGAAAATTTTGCGTTTTATTCCCTGGACAACTGCATTCTTGCTGTTAAAAGGCCCAGGGTCCATTCCCCCTTTGCCCCCTGCCTACAGCTGCATGACTTGAGATCAGCGATTTTCAGTCATTTGCGGCCGCAGTCACGCCGACTGATTTCTGACTCATGGTGCCTTGACTGACTCGGCAGCATGCCAAGCTCACGTTATGCCGAAGGCCGGCTGTCACCGTGTCCTTCCTTTGTTTTCCCTGTGAGATCTCGACCTCTGCGTCGGCTCAGTCACGTGTCCCCGTTGTGACGCTGGCCGCCGCTCCAGCCGGTCAGGGCCACTATATGAGCGGGCGGCCGAAATTGAGTAGGTACGGCCGCGGCCGATTGACGCCCATCGATTGCCGCCTGGTCAGCTGACGCGAACGGCTGGACGGGGAGAAAATGATAGAAACTAGACTGCGAGCCGGCCCCAGAAGTGGAGAACGGACACGGAGCATAAACCGCGGTACGGACGTGCTCCAAAGTCACGTAGTGGTACTAGGTTATGTTGATAGCTTCTGTGTGTCTTATGGTCTGGCCATGACACCTCTATATTGATGTTTTTCAGCATGTCAACGGGAACCCAGCGCTTTGTATCAAGTTTTTGTCTATTATTTCGCAGTCGGCGCTCTGGAGTGATGTCACCGCCACTGAGGTGGTATGTGCGGCTACTGTCTGGGCGGGCGCTTGCTGCCGGTCGGCGCGCCGCTGCGCCGCTCCTCGTGCCGCTGCTGCCTCCACGCTCCGTCGCCCCGCTTTGTCCCGTCCTCGTGCCTGTGCCTGTGCCGCATCTTCTCGCGGTGTGACGTCAACAAGCTGTCTTGCCGTGAGCAGCGATTGGCGGCACCTCTGGGCTCTGTCTGGCCTTGGTTGTCTGCCTGCAGCGGCCGCTGGCTACTGCCGTATACGGCCGGCCAGACGGACAGACTGGACAACTGCTGCTGCTGCTGCTGCTGCTGGCTGCAGTGGGTTAGCGACTAAAGTTGCATAATTCTGGTCCCAGCGTTGGGACCAGAGCTGGTCACGGCCGTGACTGAAACTGTGACTGCCCAGGCCTGCGCCATAGGGTTAGCATTGCAGCGCCGTGACTTACTAGCTCATTCCGTGGCCGTGACTAGGCTGTGACCAAAGATTTCGGATTTGCTGCACCTCTAATAGTGACGCAGCGGTGGCGGCGGCGGCGCGCTCGGCGCTCGTGTGCCCGGCCGGTGCCGCCGCCGGCTCCCGTGCGCGTGCGTGGCTCCGCGCGGCCGCCTGCCGCCCGTGCCGTCAGTCGGTGTGCGCTTTGTGCAGGCTGCGGTCGTGGCTCCGCTCCGCTCTGCTGGTCGTGTTGGTCGTTCACAGCCCTGTGCGAGGACAGGCGCTGTGGGAGCTCGCAGGCAAGTTTGCGGAATCGATAGCGTTGTTATTGAGCTGCCCCACCCCCCCCCCGGCGGAGGTCACGGCCGGTGGCGGGGAGACGATGGGGATGGGGACCTGGACGGCGTGGGTGGACTGGTCAGGCTGAGTCCTGGGTGAGCGCTGGTCAAATGCGTCATGAAACTTTGGAATTCGATAATGACCTGCTCGCTTGCTCAGTGTGTCTGGGTCAGGTCTGGGTGACGACATTTGTAATCATTTCCCCCGAACGTTGACGATAAGCAGGCGCCAGTGTTGATTTTGATCAGCTGATTGGTCAAAATTTCAAATTTCCACGCATTTTGGTTGCATTGTGGCCGTTGGTGCTTTTAAGTTGTAGTGCATGATGAATTTCTTACGGTTCCATACTTGCAGCTTGCTAAGTTTATTTGTTTATTGATATGTATTTGTTTATTTATTTGCTTATTGACTAAGTTTATTTGTTTGTTCTGCCGGACGTGCTGTGCAAATGGCGGCCTGACAAAGAACATGTGACTAATTTGATGCTCCTAAAAGTTAATGACCATTTGAACCTGTCATGCCTTTCAAATTTACCTGAGTGGAATATGTTTGCTTATTTCTCTTCCGTAGGTCTGTGCAAAGCACACCATTCGCTAATTATTGTTGCATTTTCAATTTCATAGCAGCCTTTCTTGCTAATAATTTTAGTTCGTCTGTTTAAATACTGTTTAAAAACAAACCATTTCCTCGCCTCATGCATGGCTTGACAATATTAAAGGGAGTGTGCCTTTAATATTGTCTATATATATATAGTGTGCCTACTCTTTTGAAATGTCAAATATATTTTTATTACGTTATGAAGCTATTGGTTTGATCATTGGTTACGATACAATTCTCGTCTGGAGCCCCTTTAGTTGAATTTTACTTATATTCTGTTTGCATTTGTTTTGTTTTAAAACTCATAAACGATCGTCTCTATAAACAGAGTAACGAAGATGTTACCTATAATGGCGCATCAAAGACGATAAGCAAACCTATACGAGCAATGTATGGGTTTGTTTATAGTTATCGAGGCTCTGTTCGGCAGCTGTTATCAGTGCTCACGATTTTTTCTATTGGCAAGAGCTAACAATATATCGCTAGCGTTGTAATTAATAGCAATCGACTTCTATGAGCGAAAGCTCTTTTCTTTTCCCTTTTTTTTGGTTTCGCGAATATCGAGTAAATTAATTCCGTCGGAATGTGATGGCGATTTTGAATAGTCTCAACAACTAATATTAATCTGGGGAAGTGAGTACCCATGGCTTAAATTCCGAAATATGTTCTACAGACTAGTGTTTCAAGCCAACTTCCACGATGACCATGTGAGTATGGCACACTCCCTTTAAAGGGACACTCCACCTTACATTATATTTGAGTTGAAAGATAGCCATTTGCGTGCTTGGCATTGCAATTTATTGCATTGGTATAAGTTAAAAACAACACTTAGGTCGAGACTCTTTGTGAGAAACGAATGTCATAATCGTGTTCAGCAGCAATTACTTCATAATTTGCACCACAAATGGCGTACATTTGAAAACTTTTTGGAAGGTGGCAGTGTCCCTTTAAGAAAATCATACTTTGTTGACGCGCCACCATGCAGTTGACATGGTTAGCGATTAGCTGAACTAGTCTAATGTTGCTGAGAAACTTGGGTATCCGACTGTCTCAAATAAATATGGATGGCTCCATACAACAAGCGAGAATCACTCGAAAAGCACACTGGTCACAGGGACACTGACTTAGTGGCTAAAATTGTACTAGCCACCGCATCCAAGAAAAAACACCAGACAATAAAACATTGGCTATAAGACTGACTTTGAAGGGTGAATTGGTATCCCAGACGACCGTAGACAACGTATATGCACACATCCATAAACCTTCAGTCATTCAAGCCGCGCCGACATTCGATGACGTCGGAAGCACAGAAGCTCAAGAGAACGAATGACCTTTGACCTTGAGCACAGAAATGGGATTCAAGTGCTAGCGATGCTTTCTGTCAACACACTGGACCCGCCGAACCCCGTAGAAAAACCGCGTCTGAGTCAGAGGCGTAGCCAGGATTTCGCTCAGGGGAGATCCGCGGCCCAAAAAGGGACCAAATGGCTCTCGAAAGGGCCCTAATTGCTTTAAAAGGGGCCCTTTTTTGTTCTCTTACCGTCGAATTTGCTTTGATAGTGTCTCAAATGACTCGACATAACGCCAGCTTGCGTCACAATCAATACATTTGTATCCGGATGTCAAAGTTCAAGGTCACTGAGATGAATACGATGTTTTTAAGTCGGTGTAGCCTCTTGTTGTTTTCGTTTACCATCGATTATCGCAAAGAGCCCCAAAATGACCCGTCATCACGCCAGCTTGCATCACAGTAAAACATTTTGGTAGGTAAATTGCGCCGCGGAGCGGCGCGAAAATTTATATGTTTATTTCCTTAACAGCTGCATTCTTTTGTTAAAATGCCCATGGGCCCTTTAGATTGTTTAGTTGCCCTTCCAAACTTTTCATCGCCCTTCCGACCTGTTTAGGAACTCATCTGGGATCCACAAAAAGAGATAATTGGAGTGGGTGATGTATATTAGATACAGAGAGGTTTTACTCCACAAACAAATTTTTTAATCTGAGTTTTCGCGTGTTACTAAATGCCTCATGATCGCTGACGAAGGATGTTTCAATATACTCCCGAAATCTTCTATTTTGATATTTGTATTGTGAAATAAGTCCTCCTTCTATTTAAAGGAAATGTTTCACCTTCAGCATGGGTTTGAACTGAGATAAGCAGTTTTGTAGCCCGTGTTGAAAAACCCTATGCAAGTTTCTGCGGCCGAAAGGGCTCTCCAGCGAATTATTAACTTTGTCGAAGGATTGTGCGGACTCACACGCCTGGCAGAGCCTACTGTGGGCCGCACACGCCTGGCAGAGGGCTGTACAGCAATCTTCGCGAACTATACATTCAAAATCTGAATGTGGCTGAGCCCGCGTTTTTTGACGCTGGCGCTAGAGTACGCAATAGTTTTGAGTGAATTAATAATTTACGTCATTCTGTCCTGAATCGCCGCGATGTATGGCTATTTTTGCATTATTGAAAAAAAAGGTTGTAGTTTGAAAAATATAATCAAAATTGTGTTTGAAAAAAACAATCCCAGGTGAACTATTTCTTTAATCTCTTACGTGCTTGGGCCTTTCCGTTCTGACAAGGGAACTCAGACCTTTCAAGATGTCTCTCTTATGTTGTCAAGGAGGGCCCATTCCGCCAGTTATCAGGAGGGCTCCTTTAAGCACCTGGCAGGTAACAGCATGGCTGTGCTTTGTCGCCCTATTGACATGCTCAGTGGCCCTCCGACCCTACCCAGGGGCCAGGGCCCCTCAGTGTTGGCTTACGAGCTCATCCGTCATGCTCAAGGGCCCTTCCGACCCTGCCCAGGGACCCTTTCGGTCAGCAGGAGGCCATCTTCTGATACCTTGCCCAGGGCCCTCCGATCTTGCCAGCGACTCTTCTGGTCGACTGCCTGCTGCTTTGTCGTCCTGTCGACATGCTCAAAGGGCTTTCTGGACCTCCCTGGGGCCCCTCCGCGCTCAACTAGGCCAGACTCTGCATGTCAGGGCATTTCTTACCGCCCAGGGGCCCTTTTGATCTGATCAGCCGATCCCCTGTCGTCTGTAAGGGGCACTTGTACCCACTTTCCCAGGCCCTCTGGTCTGTCCATGGGCCCACCAGCCTTCTTAAGGGGCTCTCTTAATCTGGCAAGGACTGCGCTGCTGCTTTGACACCTTTACGACATGTTCAGAGGCCTGCCGCACCTGCCCAGGATGTCCCTCTGTCCCTGACAAGGTTCCATTCGACATGGATTTAGCAGGGGCCACTCTAGAAACACATGAGGCAGGTCCACCTCTTCAGTGTCTGGTCAAGGCCCCCTCTGACCTGTTAAGGCTCTTTTCTTCAACTTTCCAGGGGCCCTCTGGCCTGTCCAGGGGCCCTCCAGCCTGCTAAGGAGCCTTTTAGACCTGGCAAGGGACTGCGCTGGCTGCTTTATCGCCCTGTCGACATGCTCAGAGGGCCTTCTGACCTGCTTCAGGCCCCTCTTGTGCTGAAATGGGACGCATTGCGGACCGTGTTCAGGGCCCCTCTTACCCGATAAGGCCCCTTTCGGCTGGGCAGGGTCCATCTGACATGCACAAAGGCTCGTTTGAACGCCTAAGGGGCCCCTAACTTTCAGAGAGGGGCCCTGAGAGGCGCTAAAGCTCTAAAGTGCTCAAACTCTCACAAGATCACGCTTCACGTGGTCTTCCGACTCTTAAAGAGCCCATGATACCGCGCTTCGCGCATTCTAGGCGGGCTTTTCCGGCAAGCTGCGAGCGCCGAAAAGAGCCCGCCGAGCCTCGAAAAGGGCCTTTTGAGGGCTCAGGGGGATCCTAGGATCCCTAGGATCCCCCCTTGGATACGCCCCTGGTCTGAGTGCACATCAGCCCCGAAGTGCCTGCCTACAAGACGGTGAAGCGTTCACTGAACATTGCGGTCTGGTCTATTGAAGAGCTGATATGGGCCTCCTTCAGGGCTATACGGCGTCACCACAGCTGGACCGTAGCGGGGGATTATAATGCAGAGAATGTGTTGAAGAGGTAGTGTCGTCAGCGATAGAATTGAAATACAATAAATGGTCTTTAATTATCCACGTTAAGAAGTTTGGGAGGGATGTCAGAGGAAATTCCCGGCAGCACAAGGCTCCGGCTTAACAAGCGGCTAGGATTTTGGAACGGTGCTGTATCAGCCTCCAACGGCTAAAGGGAAAGGCATATAGCCGGGCAACAGCCCTGGTCAGTCGCCACTAAAAATATTGACATCACGCACGGTGAGCTCGACAAGATGGAGCTAACTAGTTAACCAAAGTAAGCCATGGTCGGGCACATAGAGAAATGCATTGTAAAACATGAGAGCGGACCCACCGAACAAAAGGTGACCGGGATGTCTGAGCCCCTGAGGCATTGTGCCAAAATAAGGGAAGGATAGAGTGATACAGAAGCCATTAGGTAATCATTGTTTGTTTTATAGTTATAACAATGTTAACCCGCGCACTGCAGGGGGGGGGGTTGATTTCCGCCCCCCTCAGGTTTGTCAGAAGTAGCGGAAAAACGGCGGCGCGCAGCGCCGCTAAATTTTGTAATCCTGTTTGGGCATCAATTACCCACTCTTTGGAAAAGTTTTTACTTCAGGTCATCTCAGATCAGGTCACAGGTTCATGTCAAGTGACCTTACCTTCAAAAATGTTTGTGTTCGTGCCAAAGCCACAGTCTTTTTCCAAAATATTTGAAACTTGCAGGCAGCGTTGGATTTCTGGCCGCTTTCTGGTCCCGGTACTTTGCTCTCTTCAATGAGTAACCCTCGTTTCGGCGTCA
>VOPJ01009090.1:0-39366 GCA_014673585.1 Semibalanus balanoides
CCTCTCACCCTCTCACCCTCTCACCCTCTCACCCCCTCTCCCCTCTTCCATCCCTCCCTCTATCGTCTATCACTTGGCTTCCGTGTTGACTACGTCATTCCCCGCCATTTTTCACAACGCGGCCTATTGGCCCTCTAATGACAACATTACCGTCTAATATACCGATCCAGCAGGTGTACAAACAAATTTAACGACCCTGTTTTGAACCGTGTTTATGGTATCATGGATAATATGAGTTCATCGGGGCGCATATTGTTGCGTTTGTAATTGATGAGAACCTTGGGACTACTCGCTCCTACGCTTCCTCTCACTCTCCCTGGCACTCTCCCTTCCTGTCATCTTTCTATCCTCTGTTTCTCCAACCCCTGCTCTTCCCTTCTTTCTTCTTGTCTTATTCCGTTCCTTAATCATCTCTCTCTCTCTCTCTCTCTCCCTCTCTCTCTCTCTCTCTCTCTCTCTCTCTCTCTCTCTCTCTCTCTCTCTCTTCTGCTTTTTATTTGTTCAATATTTTAATTCGTTGTACATTTTACACATAAGTAGGTATAGCCTTCTGGTAGAGAAAATCCTTTCGACTTAATACATTCAGGTAGGATTGATAAAATGTACACTTAAAATCAGTGAAGACTTTGCAAAGTGCTGAATCACGATTCAAGGCACCTGTACGTTTATCTCTCGTTAACAGGCACTAGCACCGTCATCCACACAGTCATCACGCGCAGCTGTCATGCCGCGGTACTCAGATGCTCTTTGTATTGGCCCGTGAGTATCACCTTCAGCGGCGCCAGGTGGCTGTAAGACAGTCAGATGGATATACTCGGCCTCTTCCGCCTCGCTGCAACTACTGGTCTCCGCCTCCGCCACCGCCACTGCCACCGCCACCGCCACCGCCACCGCCACCGCCACCGCCACCGCCACCGCCACCGCCACCGCCACCGCCAACGCCAACGCCACCACCACCGCCACCGCCACCGCCACCGCCACCGCCAACGCCAACGCCGTCGATGCGATCCCTGCGGACCCGTACGCCAAGCTGAACCACAGCCTGTTTCGCGACACTGCGACATTTACCCACTTGACTGTTATTGATACTCAGATACTGACTGCATATGCTGGACTGCCTCCCATCCCGACCGGCCCGACTCGGCCCGGCCCGCCCGCCCGGCCGGCTCGGGCGGGGACGGATATTAGCCCGGCTCCGGCACCATCCCACCCCGAATGCCACGTGGAGACCAGAGCAAACACTCGCAAAACAATATGACGCCCTTGGACCAACGATATTGCACCAGGGTGTAATAACGCTAGATTGCCCGTGTGGATATGGTCCGAAATATTTGAGTTCGGGCCTATGTCAACAGCGCGATTGCCGGGCCGGGCGGGTGGGGTGGAGATGGACGTGTGAAAAGCCGCGGCCGTGAGCAAATACTGTGCGTGGGGTGTTGTGCGGAGCGGTACACGCGTCAGATGGGAGGCATGGCTGGCGTAATCGGATCGGGTTCGGCTGAAGACCTGCGGCAAGAGCTTCGGCTTTACTTGTGAAGAAAAAGAAACACTGGTGAGTACTGATAAGATTATGAGTTATTACGAGCGAGCGCGAAGCGTGCGGCGAGTCCTCACTGAATATCATATTTTTCTCACATATCAGCGGCCGACCCGGCCCGACCAGACCCGACCGGACCCGACCGGACCCGACCGGACTCGACCGGACCCGACCGGACCCGACCGGACCCGACCGGACCCGACCGGACCCGACCGTAACGCTTTTCAGAAGCTAATATCTTCGGAGTCCCGCACCCGATTGACAAGCGGTCTTCTCCATCTGGAAGCCCCATTCAATGGCATTATGTTATCAGCATGTTTCTTTTCGCGTGAGGCGTCAGCTTGGCGCGTGACACGTGCCGCGTCAGGGGTGTCAAAAAACGTTATCCTGCTATAGCTTGAGAAACGGCTGGAGCGATTAAACTGAACTTCGGTGTCTCTGGGTCACACTGCACTTGCGAACGTACACCCCTGTTCAGTTCTTACAAAAATTGCAACACCGGACCTAAATCGCGGCAACCAAAAGTCGCAAAGACACGGGTCAAACTCAGATGTGTAGATAAACAATCCGCCCGGCGTATGCACTGTGTGTCGAACAGCGGCATGCAGTTGAAGATATATGATGAGGCTGCATGCCATGACATATATATAGTTGATAACATAGAGCTTTTGTCATTATTATAATGTCACATAAATTATTAAATTATCTATAATTATAATTATATATTTATATAGAAGAGAGAGGGAGATGGAAAAGAGAGAAGAGAGGAAGAGAGTAGAGAGAGTCTAGGAGGAAGAGAGAGAGAGAGGAGAGAGAGAAGAGAGGGAGAGAGAGCTTTACACCGCGGCTAACAAAGCTCAAGTTCATGGTTTTTGTTGTGTTGTCCCGGGGACAGATTTAATAAGTGACGCACCTTTGGTAGTAGAAGCGATGATATGAAGTAACCAAATGTGTAGGCCAATGTATCTGTCTCTAACATTTATGTGAAAAGTATTAGGTTTTAAAAATCGGCTATTTTCGCTACAAAACCCGCCGTAATTATATACCAAACAATGCCATTGTGGGAATAGTTTGTCTTTAATACACGGTAGGAAGAACCAAAGGGTGTTGAGCGATAAAAATGAGCAGCTTGTAAAACGCAATCAAAATCTCGATACCACCAAAATGTGTATTTTTGCGCTTGCAAAATGAAGTTACTATATGCAATTTAATTGACGCTGCAAGAACTATAACACGATCAAAGTATCGATATAGTTGGAGTAGATTTATGAGCAAAACAGCAAATTATGCGAAAACTATCACGCAATCCCAAGTGTGATGTTCATTTTTACATAATCAGCTGAGGCCAGGTCAGTTGATACTTCTAGCTTCTGCGTAGTGTTAAGGCCATAGACCAAGAAGTAGACGTTTTACTTTATCCGTAAGAAGCTGAACAGCTATTGAGAGGCACGAAATGATCGACTACTTTTTATATTTTTAAGTAGTTTGAAAACAGTTATGCTAAAGCTTAGTTGTTGCCTTCGTAATTTGTGCTTTAGGGCGAGTGACTTCTCATAAGTTCATGACATTTTCAAGTAACTGTTCTGGAAGCATTAAAATAAGACTTTTGCCTTTTTGTATACGATTTTAATTATGGTTATTAAGTATAAATAGTATAGCATGACAAAAAAACTTAATATGAAAATATCAACAATGTAACGTATATGAGTCATTTGAAGACGCAGTAGGCTGGAAAATCAAACAGGTATTGAGGAAATGTTTTTTGTCACAATTGCGGACCAGAACGTAACGTTTCTTATTCTTAGCTTAAATCACTTAATTCTGGCAATAAGTGTAGACTTTTTAAATTTAGCTCCGAAAAAAATAATAAAAAAAATACATTCTTTTACAATGATGCAATCTCAAATAGCTACATCTCAGCAGGTTTACGCTGTAAATTGAGGAACAAGTTAGGCTATGGCCCTAACATCCCTATTACATGTCGGGGGGGGGGAATCTGCCCCCTTGAGGTTTTTCGCGTACACGTTCATGTCATAATCACCCAGAACTTTCAAACTTGCTGAACTTTTCCTCCGTTTAATTGCACAATTAATGTACTTTTTCTAAATTAAAACCATTAGGAGGGGTCCTGAAGACGTTTTTAGGGGGTGGGTGTCTTGGCGTTGGAATAAAATATTTGATGGTTGGCACTCGGTGGAGAGTTGTATTGAAAGGGACTTGTTAGCATATACAATACAATCGAAGAGAATTGATTGTTCTTTCAGATGTACTGAATTCACACATTTTTTAATTTTTGAAATCGAAATTTTTTGGGAAAACTTTTTTGTTTTAAAAATGATCAAAGTTTTTGTTTTCATGAAGTTTGAAAAAAACCGGAACTATAAGAGAAAACAATGGCAAAATAATATTGTTGAAAGTTTCAAGGCGATATTTATATTTGATGAAGCCTGATGTCAGGTCAATGCTTAAACTTCGAAATAATATATTTGGTGAAAAATGAAAAACAATGGTTAACAACAATACACCAATAAATTATTTCAGTATCAATGTCATCTCAGGCCCTTTCTGATCAACAGAGGATTACAATTTTAGTGAGTATCTTTTGAAAGGTCATTCAAAGGTAGAACACTTTTACCAATAGCTCGTGACACGAACAATATAAGAGACATCGTAATGTCTCAAAAACGTTTGTCTTGTCAATATCGCATCTTTGAATGCAGTTTGACCACTTATGTCCACGTGAATTGACCTGACCGGGGTCAAGATTTTTTTATTTGAAATTTGGTATGGATTTGAACGTATGACGAGAGAAACAGATGGTAAATCAAATAAGTTGCTCCTAAAATGTTTTAGATAAAAAGTTAACAAAAACTTTTGGCAAAAAACAGTTTTTAAAACATTATTGGACCTCTACGCAACGTTACCTGAGGTCAATTTTATGGGCATTCATGCGAAAGACAATTAAAACCTGCTCTCCAGTGTTTTCGGATTCCTCTAATGCATAGTATTCGAGATAAGGCAATTCCTGAAAATGCATGTTAATACATTATTATTTTTATGAGTCATTTACTTCGAAGATGTACACAGGTCCAAATTTCGCAAATAGGAGTTATTTGTTGAGCCTCTACATACGAAGGTTCATGTTTGTAGCTCTTATGCAGCCGGATATCTGAAGGGGGGCGATGAGCCCGCCGCGACAGATCGTATACTTTTCCATCTCGGAATAGGTAACTTACGTTGTCGCCAGTTGTTTATGTCCGTAGACGTAGACTTTGTGGTTGCGTATTGAAAAACATCTTTTGCAAAAACCAACCTCTGTTGTGGATACGAAAGTGGACGCGGGTTTATTCGGACTAGCTCGTCTTCGCCGTTTGAGGCGTCTTATGGTTCAACAACTTGCACAGATGTTTATATTGCATCAAACGTAACGCTTGCATACAATTATTGTGAAGACAAGAAGTATGGTGAGTAACGATAAATTATAAGTTATGTCAAAACTCATTTGCAAGCTTTTGGAATTTCATCAACTGTATTGTTGAATAAAAAATTTAAGATAAAACTGCTACCAAATTTTCATTTAAATTTGATGTACGATACATTTTAAGAATAAGAACTTGGCAATTTTTTTTTGGGTATAAGTTGTGATGTTCCACAGAGCACATGTATTCGTACTAACTAATTTACCGATGATTTGTCACTATAAGAATAAAAATATACTTTTTCCGAAGAACTATCAATTTAATTGTTACAGGAAATTTATGCTATTATTACCATCTCTGCGGAATATGGGCGCGCTGCGGCGTGTGTGTGTGTGTGTGCGGGTGTGTGTGTGTGTGTGTGTGTGTGTGTGTGTGTGTGTATGTGTGTGTGTTGGCGTCACTCGGTCGTGTCACTGCCCTCCGTTTCGATGCATTGAGGCCGAGATGTGATAACTTCATTACAATTTGTCGAAATGCCTGTTCCCCCGGCGGTCCGGTCCCGTTCTCCGCTGGTTTCGGAATTGTCGCGCCAACATAACGGCGGCCGGCGAGCCCATATGTTCCTCTCCTCATTCAATAGCAGCCCGTCTGCCGGCCATTTTGGGGCTGTTAAACCGAACATAACTTCAATTAATACCTTTCATAAATATCAATAAAAAGACGAATTGCTAGTCAATTACCTATGAAGTTTGAAAACAGCTGTTATTGATGACTGGTGTCTGGGTGAAGTAAGTGATTTAGTTATTTATGCGTGCGTATGACCATGTTTTTTGCGTGACATATTTGCGTATTTTCAGATGCACAACACTGCATTGCCTTGACTGAAACATGTTTTACATTTGGTAGCACAACTAAGCACGCGATAAATCAATTCAAGTCTATATTTGCATAGATGGATGCAGATTAAAAACAAGTTTGTTTTAGTTTGTATGCTAAAAATGCAGTTAGAGCATGACTTAAAAATTAACCTGATGGCTTCATAGTCAATCAGTTAAATTATTTTTTTATATCTATAGCATAAGGAAACAAACTACATGCTTTGAGTAACGCTGAAGTGAGCTTTTTCTGGAGGAAGTGACGGCGTGGGAAAATTGCCATCATGTAGTCACTACTTTTAGCTCCTCATCCAGTATCTGGTCCTATATTCCACCTCTGTGACCGTAAAAACACGGAGGCATTCATTTCATTCCGAATGTGCCTTAATCACTATCCTTGCAACGAGCTCTCATGAATGCAATGTCAAATGAAATACATCATAAGCGGGGATATTAACTAGGTGTTACGTTTCTGTGCCGCTGCTGAGTCTCCGGGCCTTGCGGCACAGCATGCGTTAGAAGTCAGGCGGCAGGCTTTGCGGCACAGTGTTCGGCAGTTGTCAGGCGGCACAGCATGAGGCGGTAGTCGGGCGGCACAGCCCGCTGATAGAGAATCTCCGTGTCGGGTTCCTTATACGATGCTCAGGCCTAGGTTGCTTGTGCATGTTCTCTTTACTGAAGACATTCCTCAGTCATTCCTCGGTGGACAATTGAGTCATGCTTACCTACGGACCATTTCTCGACCCCCTCCCTCCCCCTCCACCCAGTCGCCTGGTGCCGCTGTAGCTAACGTGGCGCTGTCCAGCCGGCCGCGACAGACGCGGCGCAGTGGCGTGGCGGCGCGGCCATAGTGACGCACCTGAGACGCTGGTGGTGACCGGAACTGGCGCCATAAACGTCGGTCATCCGTCAAAACGACGCTGGATCGGCTCTCACGCCCGGCTAACTTCAGTCTAATAACTGGCGGAGGCCAATCAGATGGCGGCAGGAGCAGTGGAGGCGGGGGCGGCGGCGGTGTTGGCGGGGGCGGGGCGGGGGCGGTGGCGGTGGCGATGGTGGGGCGGGGGCGGTGGCGGTGGCGGTGGCGGGGGCGGGGGTAATCTCCACCGGCCATTATGCCTCATTTGATGGACTGGCCCGGTGAAATTTGCATCGGTCCGCGCGTCTCGGTCACATCATTAGAAGGCTGAAGGACATCTACATGCTTGTTCAGCGACTAGACACTGCTAACGGAAACAGATCAGAGCTTACGTATCGTTGAGACTTGCACACGTATAGCGATCGTGTAAAACTAATCATCTAATTTGACATCAATAATCGTTTTTAAAATTGAAGCCTGTTTTATGTTCCAGAACAAGTCAGTCTTATTGTTCAACTATATGCTTTCTTTCCACGCGGGGTAATACATTTTTTACTTTGTTAGTGTCCTCCTGGAGCCGACCCTGCACGTGACACGTCCACCGTCCTCCTCTGCTGCCCTCCTGGAGCCGCCCCTGCACGTGACACGTCCACCGCCTCTGCTGCCTCGTCTGGAAGCCGCCCTGCAGACGTGACAGTCACGTCCTTTGGCCTCCTGGAGCCGCCTGCCGGACACTCTGTCGATCTGCGCCTCTGGACCCTGGAACGTGACAGTCCACGTCTCTCTCTCTGCCTCTGGAGCGCCCTTGCAGCGTGACAACCCAGCCTTGCTGTTGGACCGCCTGACGTGACACTACCGTCCCTCCTCTGCCGTTCCTGGACGCTGCACTAACGTCCACGTCCTCTTGCTGCCTTGGACGCCCCTGAGTACAGTCAACCGTCTCTTCTGCTCTCGAGCCGCCCTGCTACGTGCCAAAGTCACCGTCTCCCTGCTGCTTGGCCCCTCCGTGACAGTCACCGTCCCCTTGCGCTCTGGAGCGCCTGGGACCGTCACCGCTCTCTGCTGCTCCTGACCCGCCCTGCAGTGAACGTCACGTCCCCCTCTCTGCCCTCCTGGAGCGGCCCTGACGTGACACTCCACCTCTCTCTCTGCTGTCCTCCTGGAGCCGCCCCTGCACGTGACACGTCCACCGTTGTCGGCAGAGGGACGGCCGCGATGACGGCGCAGTGTTCAACACAGTTGTTTAATGGCTCGATCAATAGCGTGCGGCTGAGGGGCGGCGGACGGCGGCCGGCCGACGGCTGACACCCCCCCCGTACCCCCGGCTCCACCCCCAGCCCCCCTCCGCCCCCGCGCGGCGGTCTCCTGCAGGTCAGACGCGGCAGGTGGGGCCCGAGGTGCTGACATCTCGCTGACACGCTGCATCACTCACCGACACACAGACAGACACACAGAGAGGAGAGAGAGAGGGGGAGAGAGGGAGAGACGAGCGGCTCATAAGCGCCCGTCCAACGGTATGCTGCAACCAAAGTGAGCAGAGATGCTGTTTGCTTTGGTTGTCAGACGAACAGAGGTCAGACATCACACGATGCACGCGTGTTCGGAGCACAACGCGTGTTCGAGCGGCCGTCAGCACACACATTGGCAGCAATCGGCGAGCTGGACAGAGTTCAGAGGGCTCCTCGTGGTGCAGACCGTGCAGATTTCATCAGCCCGCCGCCGGCATACCATCACGGATCTGTTTGTCGGAGGCTAATGGGCTGCCGAGTCATAAGAATATAGAGCTGTGCTGTTCCAATCAGTCGGTATTTATAGGAGCCGTGTTCGAGACACCGCATCAGACATGTCCTGCACCATACGACGTGGCCTATCACAGCTGTGGCGACGGCTGCTAATAGTGTACAGGTGTTCATATTCACTGAAGCCGTGCATATTAAGTGAGTGTGTAAATTGTGTCTGTCTTGGGCTTATGTTGTCTGGCGAGGCGGCGGCTCAATGCGTCGCTGTTGACTGTAGATATGGCCTGACAAGCTGCTGATGCAAGACGCCCGAGGAATGCAGGGAATCACAAATCTGAACACTGCTGAACTGAACTGAAGGGAACATTGAACATTGCACAGAACACAACAGAACAGCTGAACGAAACATAGTCCACGGAACTGAATCCACTAGTCATTGAGTTTTGTATATTCCTCAATTATTATCCTCAACAAATGTTCCTCACAATACATATGCTATGTGTACTTTGCATACATTATTTATTATTTAGTAAATATAAATGCTGCGAGCATAAGTGTATATGCGTATGAGTGTATATGCTATATTATTTATTATTTAGTAATAATAAATACCACACGGGGCCGATAAAATAATTTCTTTGGTACCGAGGTCGTTGTTGGATTTTCCGCCCGAGACCGAAGGTCGAGGGTGGAAAATCTTACAATGACCGAGGTCCTAAATAAATTATATTCGGCCTAAGGTGGTATTTATTTTATCATCTGTCTCTCCGTTTGAAAACTGAGTTAAATAAAGTTTGGTAAAATATAAATGCCCGGCGGGACCGAAAGCTTTGAACCAATTGACTTAATACATTGGATTTTCCTGATGATGCTGAAAACCTTTTACCACACGCTTGCGCTAATGCTAAAAACATACTGAGACATATGATAAATATATATTTTACGCATTTTGATGCTTAAGGCGAAGATAATATTTGTAATGATGGAGACAAAGAAAGGATTTCAAGGGAATGTTTCACATTTGCATTGGCTTTGAACTGAGGTAGCAATAATTGACGTTGGCCGTTGTTGAAAAGTATAAACTACTTAAACAAATTTTCCCAAAACTAGACGTATTTAGGCAATTTAATTTTGAATTTGCAAAATGGGGTCCATGCAAGTCCCTCTGCTGATTGGCCGACAGCCACTTAAAGATTGTTGGTCCTGGAAGTCAGACGACCTGTATTTCTCGAACCTTGGCGAGTACGATGTAAACAGCGGCCAACGCCATAGGTTCCGGTCCAAGTGGAAGTTTTCAAGCTGTTTGAAGTCTCGCACTCCAAGTCGTGGATTGATTGCTTTTGAAATAAATATTGAGATATCGCAATGTCTCGCACTTATTGTGTTCTGTGCGGTAGAATACACAATTCCTCAATATTTGCATTTAAGTCGCCAGAATTGTCTCAAAAGATTGTCCCGTATGTTTTGCAGCGTAAAGGTTTTCTCCATAGCTCTCTATAGGTCAATAATGACGTCATCGTGTATTACAAAATTGTATAAAATTAAGTGACTTATCAAGAGAAAAATATCACCATCGCTTTCGGCAGCACTTTGTATTTTTTACTACAGCCAGCGTATATTTGACAACTTTCAGAAAGGTGAAACATTCCCTTTAATTAAGTTATCGACTAGGTTGTTATCGATTAGGCACACCATAGTTATTCCCACTACCAGGACACTGTAGATATCTAGAGACTAGAGACCATGCTCAGCATCTGACGGCAAACTGTTTAGAGGTTTCGGTAGATAGTATTTTGTAAATCCCCCGTCCGCCTTCTGTTTGCCCGCCCTGCCTATATGCAGACTACAAGACTGCACCACCAGCCGGCTGCTATTGACCGGGGTCAATCTCAGTGAGCAGCACTTCACCGCCAGATTGGTGGTTTGACGGCGAACATTACTCATGCTTTAAATACTCGTGAGTCGTGTGTGTGCAGTGGTTACCGCGCTCTTTCTCGCCACATAGAGCGGCTTTGCTTGGACGACAATCTTATTATGGGTGCAGCATGTGAGCGAACATCAATTTTGACATATTTTATAGTTTTGCTGTTATTTGCATCAATGAGCGCACTGCTACGCGTTTATTAACAATTACATAGCCACCTACATCAAGATAGAGCTAGTCGCTGTTTTCTTCATTGGGTGCCAGTTGAAGACAAGTTGAGCGTCTACACGTCAAAAAGAACGTTTGCCGGTTACGCTTGTATCAGATAATTTATAATTGCTCTTTTTATTGCACGCGTGTTTAAAGTTTTTAAGTTTAGCTTGAATATGAACGGTTTTTGCTGAAATATTTTTTATTCTTCTTAAGACAGAAAAAACATAGCCTCATATTATTGAATGCATTGATGAAAGCGAATCAAAAGAGTCAACAAAGACGACAGTTTTGGGTGTAGCACATTCTCAGGTCTGACCTGCTATTTTTGTCTTTGTTGTCTGAATTTGTCTTATTGTTTAGCTGAATCAGTTTTATCTGTATTGGGATTTTACTTGATCACACAAATTTGTTGCATATTATGCATTGTTTTAAGAGTAAGCAACGCGCCATTAAACACCATTAAAAACAGCGCGCTATTAAAACCACCAGGCGTATAAAGCGCGCCATTAAAAGTGTGTGTCTGCTGTGGGTGACTGCAACTCGACCACCGCAGCTCTGAGGGCCGACTGTCTAGCAGCAGCAGCAGCAGCAGCACTACTGATCTCTGCCTGGTGCACCGGTCACGCTGGTATGTAACTACCGTCGGCCCGGCCCGGCCTGGTCGGCTTCAGACGGAGAGACGGCAGCCGGCCGTACGCCGTGCTGCAGTACGGCCCGGTCGTATCGGTAAGATAACCATACAGTGGCACTGCCGCCAGCTGGAGCGACATGTGCCGGCCGTTAGCACTACATCTGCTGCCGTTAGCAGTACTGATCTGTGTGCAGCCATTTGGGGCTGCAGGGTCGCGGCGTCGCTAAATAAGATCGGCAGCTGCACAATGCACTTGTGATTTGAGACAGGATGCTAACGAAGTCTCACCACATAAATAAAGGCTTTGATTAACGTAATGAAGCAAATAACATGTCTAGAAAATATGAATATTCGAAACAAGTGGGCTTACAAAGACTTTAAATGATAAACACCCCTGAACATGATTGTTTTCTCACAGCATGAGCTAAACATGTTGTTAGCCTGACACAAAGTTGCATCGCTTGTTGTAGCTATGGTGGCAGCCACGCATACAATTTTCTTGGGAAAATATCCGTCCTCGTAGAAGACCTCACGGTTGTCAAATGTTTGGTTAACCGATAGGGACATTTTTACACATCAATAAGTTGAACTAAGTGTCTACTAGCCCCAGTTTCAAAAGCCACAAACTGCTGCCCAGTAGCAGTGCAGGTGGCTCTGAAGGCGGCACGCAGCTGTGCGCCGACCTGCAACTACTGTCTCAGCCACAATCAAACAGGCCGCCGCCGACCGAGCTGTCTGCTGCCTGCTGAGTGGAACAGAACACTGCAGGCAGGCCGTCTCGGACCCTCTCTCCGCGGCAGAACGGCAGTCATGTCATAGGGCGCCCGGCACCCTGCCGCGGGACCAAACAGACACAGCGATGACGTCAGATAGGGGCAACCTACAGCGGCACCAAACAGACACAGCGATGACGTCATATAGGGGCAACCTACAGCGGCACTACACAGACACAGTGAGGACGTCATATAGGGGCAAACACAGCGGCACACACAGACTACAGGTGATGACGGTCATAAGCGGCACCATGCCGGGCCGCACCATATCAGACAGACTGATAACGTCCATCATATAGGCGTCATATACATATGTCATGTACTAGGCGCATCTTACATGAACCGAAGGCGCCTTCGGTGCATGAGGGCGCCTTCGGTGCCCAAGGGGGGGGGGGGTGGCATGGTGCGGTGACCCCCTTAAATACGCCCCTGTAAACTGGAGTGATCAATACTCACTCAATAGTATGGCAATACTTATTTTATTTGTCAACAATATGTTTTATATGTTTGGTGAAAATAAAAGTTCAAAGATCGGTTGAACTTATAGCAAATCCAGGCTACAATTCCATGACGTCATTCTCAATCTGGTATAAATCGGCCATCTGGTATAAACCTTAACGGTTTGTTCGAAAATCTGCTCTAGGGCAGTTAAGGTATAGTTTCGGTATAAACGAACCGTGAATCGTATGATGTTTATATCTAGGCTACAATTCTGCTATCTCAGTTAAAAACCAATGTAAAGGTGGACTATTACCTTTAAACCGCATGCTTGTGTTCTTGATGTACTGCAGTGCACCGACGCATGCCAGTATGGCGGTGCAGCAAGTGATTTTCAATTGTTACTTTAATAAGAATCTTATGGATCGTTATTCTTAACTGACCTCTCCTTGATATTTATAAAAATACTTTTCAAGTTAAATATATTTTTACAAAAAACAAAGATAAATATTTTTTGATATTCCTTTATATATCTTTTTTGTCTTTTTGTCTGTTTTTGTAAAAAATATCATTTGTTTTAAATTTATCAAGGAGAGGTCAGTTAAAAATAACAATCCATAAATATGTATATGCTCCTTGCACAAGCACTCCGGAGATTAATACGAATCTTGTATGGTTGGTCTCAAGAGACAGCTGACTTTGACAGTCTTGGAAGGTTAGGTGTCTCATGACGCCAGCTGACGAGTGGTGGTGACAAGCGTCAGATGGCGCAGGAACCCCTCCTGGCCTACCTCTTCCTTCCCTCCCCTGCCCTCCCTCTGGGCCATCTCATCCGGCTATTACCCCTTTAACCCGCCGGCCGGGGGGGGGGGGAGCGGAGGGGACTAACGAGGGATGGGGTCGCTGTTTGTCCTGTGCGGGCGGCGCCGCCGCTGGCTCTGCCGGGTAGGTACAGGTGCTGTCGGCACCCTGCCCCCGACACACGCCACCGCAGCAGTCGACAGTGTCGAACTCCGGGGGGAAGGGGGAGGGGGTCGGTGTCCTCTGATCGCCCGGCGCAGGGAGAGATACAGCAGGGAGGCTGGCGGCACGAGTTGTGGTCGGTGTAGTGGTATTTACGCAGCAGGTGGAGCCTGACAGACCTTGAGCCACTATTCAGTCCGGTGGGATGGTTTCAGCTGTGAGCCAGTTCTTACATCGGCCCACAAGGAGAGTCTCTGCAAAACACAGACTGGCTACAATGCGTACTTACCATTCGTTTATGAAAACTAAATGAAAATTCCCAATCATTGGGCAGATAAGACTTATCTTCAAAACTCACCAAAATTCCTCAAGCTCCAAAAAACAATCGAGTCCACTCAGAGGAACTTCGGGATCATCTCAGTGCAGGGACTATTATCAAAACTTAACACTGAGAATAGGTATGAGTATTGAGAGCATTTCCGTTCCACCGCAACGCACCTCCGTGTCTCCTGGGATATGTGAACGCATGTGTCTCCTGCATGTCTCCTGGGATATGTGAACGGATGTGTCTCCTGCATGTCTCCTGCATGTCTCCTGGGATATGTGAACGGATGTGTCTCCTGCATGTCTCCTGGGATATGTGAACGGATGCGTCTCCTGCATGTCTCCTGGGATATGTGAACGGATGCGTCTCCTGCATGTCTCCTGGGATATGTGAACGGATGTGTCTCCTGCGTGTCTCCTGGAATATGTGAACGGATGTGTCTCCTGCGTGTCTCCTGGAATATGTGAACGGATGTGACAGCACGGGTACAGCTGACCAGCCCACGATCGCCGAAAAATACGCCACCGAACTGCGTCATGACATATTTGCAGTTTACTACTAAATCCCAGCTCCGACCAGCATCCCACCACCTGCACGACCACGCTCTGTTCACTGATGACGTCACGCTCCGACCAGTGACCCACCACCTGCACGACCACGCTCTGTTCACTGGTGACGACACACCGTGTGCCAATCACATCGGTTCCTTTCCCGGCGACAGCAGAAGTCCCGACCGCCGAGTCAATCAAGCGCAGAGGCGAACGCGACAGGCATCGCCAATATCGCTCCCTCCCCGGCTTCCCCACACGGAGGGGGGGGGGGGGTGCGCGGACCGCCGCGGACCAGCGCGCACCGCAGAAGGGTTGCAGATATATGTAACGCGTCTGCGCGGTGATTGGGGCCTTATCATCCCGAACTGACAGGAGAATATTATTGGATTTGGACTGATTGGTGAATGTCCGGCGGGGGATGGCCAGAATTCCCAATCAGCCGGCGAGAGGTGGACAAAGCAGCGATCGCCGCGAGGGTCGCCGCGGCGCCGGCGGTGGCGGGCAGGGGAAGCTGGCTGCTATCTGATCAGTATCGGCAGAGATTGGAACAGCGCCGCACACAGAAAATTGACGCATCGCTCGCCATCGGACCGCCGCGCCGGCCAGGGGCCACCGGACCGGCCACTGGACCGTTGCGTCACCCTGTCACCACCACGAACCAAAACCGAGATTATTGTATAGTGAATGTAGAACAAGACTATGTCCCATTGGATAGAAAGAGTTGTATCGCGGCGCGCAGCGCGGTGTTTTAGCCCGGTGCTGTGAAATCTGAGCCGGCCGGCTACCCCGGATGTTTGAACAGGCAATCTGGTCGGCTGTCATCGTCTACCGCACAGGCCCGCTGTCCGCTACTATGACAGAACTGCTGGTGAAGCCGGACGTTCGTAACGATTCAGCGCGCATTCGACATTAGCCGTCCCGGGCCGGCTCGGAGCGTCCGCCGATGACCGGTGTGGATAATTGCCCTGTCAGAAGAAACAGGACGTACGAGGGATTTTGAAAGGCTGTAACGGTTCGAAAATCAATGAGAGCCGAACCGACTGGAACTTGATGGATAGCCGACCGTGAGAAGAAAGGGTAGTTAACTAACCGTCTTTTGAAATGATATAATTTACCGTGAACAAAGTGCTACTTCGAAAGACGTGGTATCTTGAGTTCTACGTTGGTCTCATGCTGAGGCTTATCCTTTTTTATAACTGTAAGTCGTATATTTAACAGTAATAATTTAGGTATATGTGTTAGATATTTACGAGAAAGAAGCATAAATGTTGATCAAGACTCCAAACTAGTATACTTTTGACACCGACTACAGAGACCGACGATGCAGATGGTGAAAAATGTCCTTGCTGATCTTCTATGGAGAGATGAAGAAGTCTGTCACAGATATTAATCTATACGCATATAGTTACGGTAAGGTAGAGGGTGCATTACCCTGACATTGCATTGTAACTTTCATGGCGTGCCATCCAACAAGATACATGTTGGTTTCAAACTTGTGACTGATTCTGATTGAATCATTCTTTTCGATTGAATCATTCTTATTTCACGTGAATCATTCATGAACCGATTCACCTCCTCATGAATGATTCAATAAATAATTGATGGAATCATTCATACAAAGAAAATAGGGTGATGGAATCATACATAGCACAATTAATCATTCTTTTTGGGGGACAGCAGAAACTATACAAACGATAGCCTACCCTCATAATGGGGAACGGAACTGAGTCAGCAGATATCAAGATCACTTTCAGCACCTTCATTTGGTCTGTAAACGCCCTCATTCCGAATATATGCAGTATGCACTGCTATTTGCACGTACGCATTACTAATTATTGTGATTTAATCATTAATGAATGATTAATTGAATGAATCATTCATGATTGATTCACGTAAGCCTGTGAATCACTGTGAGTCATTCACCAGTGGTAATGCTGAGTGATTGAATCATGATTGAATCATTCATGTTTGCTGGTGAATCATGATTGAATCATTCATGAAAATTTGAATCAGTCACAAGTCTGGTTGGTTTGCAAAGTTTCAAACTGCTCAACTTACCATGCACAATCATAACAGGTTAAAAAATTAAAGCCCACCAATGCTTTTAAAGCTGTTCAAATGCAGTAATAAGCATTACTGAACGATGCTGGTATGTAGATGGTTTGTGTCGAAGGCGTTTTTTGATTACTGCACGAGCAAGTGAGTGCAGGTAATTTTGGAAGATAAACGCGAGATTACACTAGATGAATTTTGAATACACAGCAGAGTTTAATAAGATGTCTTTCTTCATGCGGGTACTTAAGTTATAGCACTCGATCCGGGCTGAAAATGTCTCGGAAGAATAAAATATTAAGAACAGAAATCCGATAGTAATAATATGATAAGAGACAGAAGGCAGAAACAGGATATAATCAAATACCGGCTTTCCTGCCCGGCTATACTTTATAAGTTACTACTACATATTACTTAATTAATGGCATAGGTGCGTGGGCTGAAAAGCTTACAAGCATATCCGATGGTAGCAAAAATTCTTACTGACTAAGGGCCTGACGGAATTATCTGGAAACTCAGTTTGAAATTTAGGCTTTGGTGTTCCTCTGCATTCGACTCGGACCTCCGCTAATTTTGCAAACCTCGTTCCCAGATAATTTCGTCTGCCCGGTCAGTAATATATATTACCGTATGTCGCCAGTGCGGTATGCCAGTGCATAATGCGGAAAATACCACACTCCACGCGCTAATGCTTTTTACATTGCTCGGCATATGATAATGGAACCAAACAACTTAAGCTGCCAGGTAGGTATCGCTTCTATATAGGTTATATTGAGCTGCCAGGTAGGCATTTCTTCTATATGGGTTATATACATTACAAACAGTTAGTGCGTGCCGCATGCAATTCTGTCCTTTCTTATGCAAATCTATCGAACAGCAGCTCACGGCTCAGCATATTACATTGCGACAAAATAAAGCCGCTTTGTCTATCAAACATCCGTGCTGTCAGAAAAATAACATCGCTTTATCTATTATATCATTTTGGAGATATCTTATGTCCCGCTTCACTTCATTATATTCGTTCCGTTTGTAGGCAATGAGAGGCAAATTCCGATAAACTTGTACAAATCTATACGATATTGAATCTTACAAACGAACTTTTGAATTCGAGATGAGTGCTTTCAATCTACCATTAAATAAATCACAAGGATTATCTCAGCTACCTCCTTCGATCAATTGACTCTCCACTTAGTTCATCTATATTTAGCCTCAACTTATAAGTCTCTATTTATCCTCACGGCTAAGCGGATGAACCAGCCAATTATAACTCTTAAAAATCCACCCCTTAGTCTATTCGCTTCATCCACGTGTTCTGTGGGCCAGGGGCAGATCCAGCCCCTCGGTTTGGGGTCGGGGGGGCAACTTTTTCCGGCAAAAAGGTACCCACATTTTTTTTCTCACGGAATTTGGGCTTTTCACCTTTTTTGACATTAAGATCTTAAAAAATTCAAATTTTTCCGAAAAAATAACATTTTTTGTTTTTTTTTTTCGGATTTTTTTAAAATACTTGTTTTCGAAAAAAAAAAATCGGTTGAAATAATAGTGAAAAAACTTTTCGTTTTTTGGGGTAAAAAAATTGGGAAAAACACTTTTAAAACACACAGCACACCATTTCCGTAGAATATACACACGTTAGTAATCAATAATAACGTTATCTCATACCACTCGAAGGGCGTTCCACCGAATCATTATGAGGGGGTCGATGAAATGACGAAAAAAACGTATATCCGTTTTGTTTGCCTGTGCATGCCTTTGGCAACATTTTTAATTGTGGATGCCATGTAAAATACGCATTTGGTTTGAATGTTAGGTACTTAAGGTGTTTAGGGCTGCATGTCCACGTCTCATATCGTTCGCGTCGCCTTTTCGGACTCGGTACAGGCCAACATGCTGTTAACTTGTAGCCAGCTTGAAAATAACCACTCGCCTCAGGCGGGGTCTGACAGGCCTCCTGATGTTTTTCTGAAATCCACTTATTTACTCATGCGGCGCACTACTGGAATTTCACTAGCTGAGAGTTGACATTCAATTATACGTATTGCGGCAAATGTTCCACTGAATTTGGTATCAGTCATTTGGGAGAAATGACGTTTTCAGTGGACGATTATAGTTGGTGGAAGACGGTAACTATATTTGTAAAAATTCGTAGAAAAATCGATATTTGCAGCAAATTGCAACAGAAACGACAAAGATCGGAAATGTCATTTAATTATGGAAAAAGGCAACTCGGATTTCCGAAATTTGGGCTTCTAGCCCTAAAAAACGGAAAAAAAATGTGGGAATCACTTTTAAAAAAAATTGTTCAAAGATTTAAAAAAAACAAACAAAACAAAAGATAAGCTGAAGAACTAAATATGGGAAAGGCCCAAACCAAATTTTAACGCAATGACTGGCAATAATTATTGCTGATTGAGTGTTCTACGCAAACTTCATGACGTCATTTTTCAATCACTTTTTTGACTTATTGGACCAGATACCGCACTAAATAAATACATTTTCTGTATTTCTGAGACAAACTGTCAAGCGACCAAGTTTTTATTTCTACATTTATTAAGTTCTCATTTGATGGTTTTCTTGACGCTGAGAAAAAACGTTATCTTGACTGATCACGATCTAGGTTCATTCACTTTGACCTGGAGTTCACCCCAATGACTGAAACCTAAAAATTGCATAACGTTAAGATTCCTCACATGACAGGCAACATGCTGGTTTTTACCGCGTTGCTCTATGATGCTTGCTTTGGAAGTTAAACAGGAATCCCTTGTCAGCCCCCCCCCGTACGCGAAGCGGAAAACCGGTAAAGGGTGGCGAGGGTTTTTTAAAAATATGTTCTATGAAGTGCCCTGGGGCCCAGGAATTATCGTCAAGGAGAGCCTCCTGCCATACACTAAATGAAATTAATTTTGCCATTTTTCTAATTTGTGTAACGCAAAATGCGGAAACTTGTGTGATGCGCAAAGCGGCCGAATTTTTTTCCAGTTTTTTATTGTGAATAGCTGGATTTGATTGCTTCAAAACTATTTTTAACACGATAAATTGTTATCTTTCCTCGGGTTACCAGACCACCATGTTAATTACCAAATTAGTACCAAATCAGTCCGTATTGAACAATGTGGGTATTCACTGATGTCCTTGGGGGGGGGGGGCAAAATATATGTTGGCCCCACCCTTTTTCGCTTTGGGGGGGCATGGCCGGATTGGCCCCCCTTGGATCCGCCCCTGCTGTGGGCCAGACTCTCTCCGGTCAAGCTTCACTCGCTTGGTGCAGCTCCGTCTAGTTCCGTGCCGTGCCGGTCGGGAGCAGCGCGATGGTGGCGCCGTGCTGCGGCGTGCGCCCCAACTATTCCCGCCCCGCCCGCCATGTCGACGCCTCACTGCTGGCCGGCAGCCAACACATTACCAAAAATACAACAGCCATTGTGTTCGCGCTGTCAAAACTACCTTGACGAAATATTGAGGGGCGGCGCGCTGCCCGCGACGCTGGCGCGCCTGTAAATCTCGCCGTCAATGCGTGAACGGTCCATCAGTCAGTCAGTTGACTGAAATGACTGGTCCATCTATCAGTTCGTCAGCACGAAAAGCCGTCAGTTCGTTTGTCCGTTAGTGCGTTAGGTCGTTCGTCCAGTCTATCTTCGGTTCGTTGCTCATGTTCCGTTCGTTCGTCTGTCTACGTTCGTTGGCATGTTTGTTCGTTCAGATCAGTCGGTCGTATATGTCGTCCGTTCTTCTGACCGTGGTCGGTTCTTCGGTGCGACAGTCTGCCATTCCATCAGCTGGCCGGTTCGTTTGTTTGTCGCTCCGTCCGTTCGTCAGTTTTCTACTGGTCATCGGTTCCCTCGTCCGTTAAAGAGTGGCCAGTCAATGCGTCGGCTCGTCGGCCTGCATTGGTCTGTCTATCCGTGCGTTTGTTCATCCATCCCTCCGCGTCCCTCCGCGTCCCTCTCACGTTCCTCTCACGTCTCTCCGCGTCTCTCACGTCCCTCACGTCCCTCACGTCCTTCACGTCCCTCCGCGTCCCTTCGCTTCGTATCCCTCCGCGCACCCTTCCACGTCCCTCTCACGTCCCTCACGTCCCTCACGTCCCTCTGCGTCCCTCCGCACCCTTCCACATCCCTCTACATCCCCCGCGTCCCTCTGCGTCCCTCCGTCGTTGAGCCGGCCGGTCGGCTGAAGCAGCGATGGCCGGCCAGACATCACCTCTCGCGGCCCGGCTTTATTGATTTGTTATGACCGGCCAGGCCGTTTGAGCCTGGCCTGTTTGCCGGCGCTTTTGAAGGAATGGCCGCCGCCGGCCGAAAGCAAAACATATTTCTGTCGGCAGCCGCGGCTGCGCGGTGCGGTGACGTGGTGGCGTGGCCCCTGGCCGGCGCGGTGGCTGGTGACCGCCGGTTGCTGCAGGGAAGAGGAGCCGCTCTCTTCACCTGCTGGCCACGCACCACTCACGTGATCGATGCTCACCGATGCCGCGCCAAATTCGCCGCCCGCCTGCACCGCCTTTCGTCAGCGTGCGGTCGGCGGCAAGCGCGGCGCGGCGCGTGGCGGAAAGCGGCCGGCAGCGGTGGCGGTGGCGACGCGCCGCGTATTGTTGCCGCAACCGACGCCACAAATAGCGCCGGCGCATTGTTTTTGCGCCGATCGTCATTAAGCGCATTCTTGTGCGCACACAGCTCTCTGCGGCAGATAGGAGGTGCGCGACCGCGACCGGTGCCCGGTATTTTTACGGCGCACGCGGCCCGGTGCGGCGAGTGCGGCGCGGCGGCGGCGAGCAGCGGCGCAGCTCCATATGTTTGGCGCGTGTGTCACCGGCGCGCTGGTATTGTACACACGAGATGACGGAATTATGCCGCGCGGGCCGCGACAACTGTCGATGGAACGCCAGCGCGCGAGCCCGACACGGCGCAACATTAACAAAGGCAGTCTAATTGCACATTAAATTCGCACCGAGACACCTATTAATCCCACGGCGGAGATAAAGGCGCGTCGTTTTTGTCGAGTAAACACGATGAAGAGTGTCGCGCGCAGGCATTTCACCAGCAGGTGACACGAACTTTCAGCCATTTTCAGCCAGCATTGACGCGCCCGCTGACAGCCAAAACGCCATGGCGCGCGGCTCAGCTATGTCAGAATAGCCCTTCTCTATCGCCGATAATCACCCGAGCGCCAGCTGATAGAGAGGTGCATAGCTATCTAGGCGAGTGAGGGAGTATTGTCGGCTGTCGCTGTGCACCGACCGGTGGCACTTTTCAGCGTCACTCGGTCAAGTCGGCTGGTCGCTGTGACCGAGCCGGTGCGACTTTCAGCGGTCCACTCCGTCCAAGTCGGCTTGCCGGTTTGGCGCACGGCCGCTCTGGAGCGCACGGCGCGCGCACCCAGGGTATCCCTCTTAGCTTCTGTGCAGCTGTTTCTTGTGCTTCGCTCGAGCATGCAACGACTGCCTTCGGTGTTGGACACAGCATACTACACCTTTGCGATAGCGAGAGTACTCTGCAAACTACGTCTTCGTCACCACAGCAGTCTCCTCCTCGACAACACTACGCGCGAGAATAGACCTCTCCCGATCGTATCAACTATCGCTTCCAGACTGCTACCCCTGCAGAACAGCACAACAATGTGCCTGGCCACTTCAGCATGGAAGTTCGTTAAATTTATTCGCTTGCAGCTTTCAAGTGTCATGGATTCTGGCATATCATTCCAGCAGAACTGCAAGCAAAAGCGCCTCAAGATGCTAGGATAAAGTAATTGTATAAAGTAAGTAATATATAAGTAATAAAGAAAGTAATAAAGTAAAGTAATGCGGCTAAGACCTGCGGAAAATCCAGCAGCCAAACACTTGTTCATTGCATTCTTGATTGGATCCTAGCCAGTTGCATAACATGATGAAGCAGCTAACACCTCTGCTTACAGATTGGTGATTCCTTTTTGGCAGCAAATTGAAGACGTTGGCGACAATTCTTATAATTTCAAGCAGTTTAAATATTCGGACTCAGTATTTGTAGTGTAGCAATTGACCAGTCGAAAACACTTGTGAAATGCGAAAGTAAATGTCCTGAATTTGCAATGGGATAAGAGAGCATGTATGTATGTATAATAGCAGAGGTCACTCAATCTTTAAATTCAAATAAATCCGAGATATTTGATGGGCACGAGGTGCGACGTTCGTCTGTCGATGTTGCGTAAGCCGTATGTGGTATAGCTTGCATGAGATTGTGTGACCAGTTTCATGTTTTTGTAAACGTTTTAATGCTATAAATTGGTTTTAAGCTATTTTCGCCTAAAGCTAGGTTCACAACGAATGCATTGACCACCGTTATTCCGTCGACGATTGCTTTTTGTCCATTGAACATTGAATTAAAAATGAAACGACTAACGTAATAGCTATATTGTCATAGTAAATAGTTATTGATGAATACAATGGTATTTCTTTTCGGATATTTGGCTATGGATCTTATTCTTACCCGGAGAAGGCAAAATGAATTTAAAATGCATCCGTCAACGGATCGATGGCGGTCAGCAGGTTAAAATGCATCCGGTGTGAATCAGACTGTGTCATTGAAACAGTCCAATGGGACTGTTGGTATATCTAACAGAGAAACGACGAAATGTCTTCACAAACATTCGTCGACGGACCGATGGCTGTCAACAGGTCAAAATGGATCTGGTATGAATCGAACTGTATCAATGATACAGTCTGATTGGACTGTAGCAATGCTACAGTCCCAATGAACTATATCAATGATAGAGTCCGATTCACACCGGATTCATTTTGTTCTGCTGACGTTCATCGGTTTGTCGACAGATGGTTTTTAAATGCATTTTGTCGTCTCTCTGTTAGATATACATACAGTCCGATTGTGCTGTATGAATTTATAATTATAGGCACAGACTGATTCACACCAGATCCACTTTTATCTGCTGATGACCAATGACCATCCGTCCTTCGACAGATTGTTTGTAAAGACATTTTGTCTTCTCTGTGTTAGATCCATAGCCGAATATCCTAAAACAAATGCTACTTTATATTTCAATATCTATTTGCTATGACCATATAGCTAATACGTTAGTCGTTGCATTATAATCAAATGTTCAATGGACACATACAATCGTCGACAGAATAACGGTGGTCAATGGATTCGTTGTGAACATCGCTTTAGACAAAACTAGCTTAAAACCAATTAATATCATCTAAACATTTACAAAAGACATGCAGGTGGTCAAACAATCGCATACAAATGTTGAGATTCGATGACGGATATGCTAAGTGATACATTTTGAATGTTTGTTGCTTGTGTATCTCTTTCATTCCAGCTCTCTATCGATTGTGCAGTGAACAAGATACTCAGGTATTGAAACGTTAGTGCTTAAATATATCACATTTTTGATTTATTTTATCACTTAGCAAATCGCATGCAAGCTATACCGTATACGGCTTACTCAACGACAGACGAACGTCGCACCTCGGGCCCGCCAAATATCTCGGATTCGCTTCAACTTGAGGTTAGGAAGCCATCTACTTCATTTCCGCCTCCCTATCATGTTTTTTAAGGGAATGATAAACATAAAGCACAATAAATCTCTCAGCTTTTTTGCAAATGCCAAAAAAAGGTTTGGATCAATCGTTGAGAAAACGAAGAAGAACAAAAGTTTGCCAATATATTGGAATAAAACAAAATACTAAAGTTATATAATACACAAAATCAAGTCAACGGTGGCAGCCAGCTACAGCTTTTGTTCAAGAACCTTTTGTTAAACCCTTTGTTCCAGATTCAAACGATTGTTATGTTCGTTTCCTGTCTATGCATGTTTAGAAAACTAATGCCTTCCTGAACTTAGGATGGCCGTAAAGGCAAGAATGTCAACTAAAAAGGCAAATGAGCCACACTTAGAAGTCATTTGCGGCAAAAGCGGGCTTCATTTTTGTTATCAGCATGAAAAACGGAATCAGGAAACCTAGGGTGCCAATTTATTCCTAACAACAAGTGCAAAATGAAACACCCTAATGTAATACATGAACAAGTCGTGATAGTTGGATGCCAGTCACGTCTTGCCACGTTTGACGAACATTCTTATTTAAAGACTGTCACTGATGCCGTTTATTTCTTTTCAATTTAAATACTTTACAAAATCAATTTTAAATGTGCTTCCTGCATTCACTGGTTAATCCAGGGGTCGTTAGGGGAAAATACTCCCATTCCAGGCTCGACAGGGGTGGCAATAATTAGCCCCCCCCCAACAACAACAACAAATCTGCTGAAACTGATTATGACTAATGGGCACTGACTGCGAAAAATAACTCTTGCGTATTTTTCCTCATTCGTGTTTCCTCTGTTTGGTAGCAGTTTTGTAGAAGTAGGGAGTAGGCAGCTATTTACATTTTTGGGCAGAAATTGCTTCCCGGGGCAGGAGCACGATTATGTGGTGCAATTCATGCCAGTCGGGTATACACCAGAGCGCTACTGTTTAAGAAAACAGCCCATTTAATGGTAAAACTAGAAAGCCCACGGCATTAGCGAAATGCACCATTTTTGTATCAATTGCGGCATAGGTGTATTTTGTTTTGCTGACATATTTCCACTTACCAATAAAGTATTTATTTGGAAGGGCTAGGCAATTTGTTAAATATATTATGTTTTACTAGATATAGTGAATTGCTTACATTATACAGGATATCGATTATCTTTCTCATAACATATGTTGATCATAACAAGTAAGAATTTTCTGCATTGTATCTAAAAGATATGAAACTTTCGCAGTTAATAAAACAAAAATCGCGCTATTAGGAAGAAATGGCGCATAGCAGCCATGTGTCGTATTTGTGACGATAATGTACCGGCGTTCATCTAGTTTTTTAGTGCCCTAAATACGAGGAAAAATTGTATCTTGGGTATAAGTAAGAGGTAAATTATAAATTTACCATATCAAAATGTGATTTGCTCATGACCCGACCCCAGCCCCGCCCCCGGTCAAGCAGTCAGGGACCCGAAAGGCCCCCAGTGAAATTAGCCCCTCCAATTGGGAGGCTGGATCCGCCAGTGTCTGCCATTAATACGTATTGCAAATTAAACCTGCCTAGCACGGCGAGTAATTTTTTAGGCTAAAAGCTAAGAGCTGTTCTCATGAGAACTTTTAGGATAGATGGGACAAAATTACAAGTTTTTCTGAAAAGCCAGCATTGTTCTGCACGTAGGTACTACCTGATGTACCTATCATACATTTGATGGCGATTCAAGTGGAACCATGAAACGTACTTTCCTGTAGTTTCAGGAACATTTGAAAATATTTTAGATGTGTTTTTGTGTACTGTAAATGCAATTTTTGTGTCTATCAACCCACCATTGACTAGGGGGGGGGATAAAAACGCCTCCTTGAATAACTTAAATAATAACTAAAAAAAATAGAGCTTTCAACATAAAACTTAGGGTACCTTCTCCTCTATCCGTTTTACGTCTTCTGTGCGAAAATGAAGTGATTGTGTGTTTTTTTAAATATAAGAACACGAATTTGGCGCAAAAATCTCCTAACTTTGTGCACACCGTACAAGGCCATATTTTGAGTAAATTTAAAAAAAAAAAACGTTAAAGATAGTGTTGGGTTCCCTTCTTCTTGCTGCCGAGTGGGCAAACTCTTACAGGCACGGAAGACTCCTGCATCGAGCTATATTTACAAGAAACACCGGATCATCCAACAGGAAAATACCAGCCTGAACCTGTCCACCCCAGTCTGCCGGAGGTCCCAAAAGCTAGAGGTGACTGCCCGAACAGTTGGTTATCTAACATACAAACGGTATAACAGGACCTACTGTGGAATGTGCTTCTGTTAGGAAATATTTAACTAAATATAATCACGTATCTACCCTATCCGAATCCATAACCGTAATAGTGTTAACCGACCTGCTTAATCCATTAACTTAGGTTGGTCACTACTATCCGCTCACCGCGAGACTTTGCGAGGAATCGCGAGGATACACAAATACAACTTCGGCGCACAACCGACAACTGTTACGCAAATCACCACACAACAGATATCAATCTGTGCCCGTGACCCGGGGTCAAATCCCTGGGCGGACCACTGAAACAGTCGACCGGCCCCCATATAATAACCCTCGGAACAGGATGATAATTCCAATTAGCACCATGATCCCAAGAGGATACGGTGCTTGGTCCACAAATAAAAACCAACCAACCAGATAGCAAATGGCAAGTTCTGCAAAATCGCCATCTCGGATGCTTGAACCTTTTTGTTTTACCCCCACCCACTAAAAAAAACAAACAAAATACAATTTTCAAAGATATTAAAAAACATAATATATATATTGAACAACCACATATGGGCAATTCCTAAACAAAGTTTCACAGCAATATCACCATTTTGTACTGACGTATGGCTTTAAAGTATGCATAACTCAGGACGTATTTGTATTTGTGTTTATGACCAGCTACGAACAAATAAACGTCACCACTGCCTAAATGAGGCAAAACTAGTCCATAATTATGCCATTTGTATTTATATTTATCAATTTCGAATTCTCACCTTTTGTGACCTGACCTTGACCTGAGCTTGACACTAACTTCACTTAAATGAAGTCAGGGGATAAAAGAAATGTCACTTTAAAATTGGATGTGCAAAATAACCCATAAAATATATGTCACACGACTTTCGTAGATATTTTGCGCGACCTTTTGTGACCTTGACCTTTTTAATTAATCTCATTTTATCTCATGCAGGATGTGTTTTATACCGTTGAGAGCACTTTGGGGAATCATGGTCGCAATCGAAGGCTTTGGATGGAAAGTATGACCCATACACTCAAATACATCGATTTTTATTTTTGACCTAACCCTGACCTGACATGTGACCTCAAGTTGAACCTTTTGATCATGTTTTAGATGCGAGTTATTGAGAGCTTGTGAATGCCGGCTTGCACGTCTCGCTGCGATCATTAGTTTGAAAGATAACCCGGGGCGTCCCCTCCCCCACCCACCCCACCCCGGTCAATGGTGTTCGGCTGAGACCCCAGTGAAGGTCGGGTTGATGTGGTCAGGACGTTCGAATGCGAATACGAATACGTTTAGTATGGTGGACAAATTATTTAGAGAGAACAAGGTGCACGATTTTGATATTTTACGAGTTGTTCAGAAAACAAAGGTTGCGAGCTTGCTCTTTATAAATATGATGCGTTTGCAAGGTGCACTTCATATAATATATTCCACGTCACTACTTCAATAATGTATTGGACAAGAGAGCCCAGAATAACTTCGTCTAGTCTCGGATTTCCGCCCAGCTTGTCATGATCAGCATGCTCCTCGGACTTCTCACGGTGGCCGTTTTCACGCTGCTGCCGCCGGTAATCAGAGCCACTGAAGCGGCGTTAATGATTGCCGGCCGGTATTGTGAGCACGTCTAGTTCTGGCGTCCGTCGATGATGGAGCAGCGATCGCTCCGGCGCCGCTGCCCGTCTCTGCTGCACGCTCGTGACGCCGAGGCCAGATGAGCGGCACCGCTCGTGACGCCAGCGATGACGGCAGCCGTCACCGTCACACTGTCACGATGGCTGCTGCCGGAAGTCGCAGAGAGCTGAGAACCGGACCTCCGAGGTGACACCCCCTGCCCCCGCCACGCTGCTGCCGGAAGTCGCAGAGAGCTGAGAACCGGACCTCCGAGGAGGTGACACCCCCTGCCCCCGCCCCGGGCGGCCGTCCGGGGAACAGGCTCTCCTGTTCTGTGGATATGCTGTTACGTGGCTCTTTATTATAACCATGTCGCCAGCATGGAATTTGAACATGTTTCGTTTAAAGAAAGGTACGCACAATAATTTCCGTCCCACGCAAGTACGATCGATTAAAAAATCAAAAAATGATGACGGTTGCAAAATTGCCGCAACTATATTACCGAACGTCTGGCTACAGGCTAGTACTCTGGTCTTGTCAAGGACGTAGCCAACGGGGGGGGGGCACGGGGGCCATGTACCCTCTCTCCCTGAGCAAATCAAATTTACACAAGATAGAATGGGATTCTCTGACGACCCAACTGTACCTCCCCTACCTCCGGGTCAGCAGCACCACTGGCGTGGCCCCTTCCTGATAAAAATCCTGGCTACGTGCCTGTCATGTGTCTTGTGCTGTATTGAAGTGCCTAATAGTTTAAGTGAAATAATCACCTTTTATTTTTGTTAGCAACAATTTCTTAGGCTTCCGTTATGGTTTAACAATGTTTTTATTTTAATTTAAGAATTATATAAAATGATTCCCTTATTAAATGTTGTAAGTTTTTACAAATTAAAAGCAAGTACCTACATATACTTCTTTTGAAACTCATGAGCAGCGGTTTCCCATCTCTATTTGAAGAGCGCCATATCTGGTGCAGGTGTTTAAAATTTTCAACGCTGGACAATGTTAGGGATTCAATTCACAATGTTAGGGATCAATGTCCGTGAAAGAAATCGCCCGACACTAAATTAAGAACAGGCAGGACATTGTAAAACGCTCAATGACCTTTTGATGCAATTTCCTTTTTTATCATTTGTTATTTTTTTGGAGAATAAATTATTATTTTTCATGAGAAAGCATAATGTTGTATACAACCAGTACAAAACAAATTTACAAAACTCCTTATGTTAAAAATAAATGAAGCAACTTTCAAAAATTGAAGGTTACGACCACTAAAAGGCCGCCATATTAGACGCACATCTTACTGCTAATTTGGCTACGTGTTAATTGAATAGCTGTTATGTATAGAGGATCTACGGGTATATAATTATAACAAGCAGAGCNCCTCCTCAGCCGACCCGTCCCCGCAGCTGCAGCTCTGTCCCCGGCAGCAGCACGGCTCCTCCTCAGCCGACCCGTCCCGTCCAGATCAGCATTACAGCTGACAACGCGCACAACGCTGCAGATGGCGCTCAATGACAAACATGCATCATCCCCGCATACTGGGATTTCCGCAGCATGTATGCATAAAAAGTGGCATGAAAATATTGCGGTTGGGAAATGGTGACGGCCGACATGTTTTTCGCGGCGCACCAATGAATATCCAACGCCGCCGGCCGCGCGGCGGTGGCGTCACAAGATCTGGCGCAGTCGCCAGAGACACACGTGCAGGGAGGCCTCGTCGAATTTATGTGCTGAATTATTCATTGGATGATGATTAAATTATGCTTGCGAAGATATACGAAAGGACGCCTGGCAACTACCCATTCTGGGCCTAAGTCAGTATTACTAAAGCATATTAACAGTATACAGTGCAACGCACACTTAATTTCAGTAATACTTATGTGATATGCTACTGCTGAAAATTAAATACCCATAGCCGTTTAACGATCCTAATACGAGTGTTTACGAGTATGAACACATAGCGACAATAGAAAAAGACATCCTGTCAAAACTTAAGTTTTTCAACTTAACCTGAAAAAGCATTGACAAAGCTCTCAAAAGCTCAACAACTGAAAGCAGCTGATGCTCCAGGTTAAACATGGATTTTAAATGTCTGCGGCTCTGAAACATTTTTGCCTGATCAGTGTTCAGCTTATAAACATTACAAATATTAATGTAAAATAGTAGCAGGCAATAAGTCTCATCTAGCATATATGAGCGCTTTCTCAGGTATTCACGAGTCACGACAAATAAAGCATGGTTGATATTGCGTATTAGAAATAGCAAACTGTTTCAAAGTTTGGAAAACATCAACAGGCTGGAAGTGCTTATGTGATCTATACTGCTAGTGCTGGGAGTGCTCGTAGATACCTAGTATAGCGTGACATATAACCAAACAGCGCATATTATTATTATTCTGATAAATCACTTCCGGGAGTCCTCCATCCAGTAAAGGAATCTTATGTTCACTCTCCATCCTACTCTCTCTAATCACTCCATCCTACCCACACCGCTCGGATTACTCTTCTTTGTAAGTTTAACATTGCTTGACAAATTCTTACACATGGTGCCAAATACATTTCATACTGTTTCAGTACCTCATTATTTGTATTGCAAGAATGACTTTGTCAGGTAAATGCTATGCAAGTGATTTTGATGTTTACATCTTCTATAACACATTTTTTATAAAACAACGTTTCTGTAGCGTATGCGTAGCGTTCAGCGCTGGCCCTGAACGTTCCAGGCTCCGCGTACAAACTGTTGATTTGTCCCCCTCCTTCACTCACCGAACCCCAAACCTCGTTACCGCACGCCGCGTGCGCTGTTTGTGATTGGCCGCCGCGGCGGCAGCCGCCCGCTGAGTGATAAGAGCCGACCAGGCGACATCCGGTAAACGCCAGTGACGTGGTAGACCGTGCATGACCTTGTGACACATAATCCAGACGGACGCCCCATAGCACGGACAGTGAGTGACGGTAGCGGACATTACACTTTCATAGTTAAATCTAATAGTGACGAATACCTACTTAAAGCAAGTACGTGATGGTTTTCAAAGCGTTGTATTTTCCGGCATCTTCAACAAGTCTCGGGCAAGTACCACCATGGTATACGACACGATCCTCACTAAATCATGACGGTTGCTGCTTCTCAGCCAGCTGATTTCGCAATTTACTTTGAGGAAAAAAGTATGAATTATCACCAAATAATTGACATTTTAATTTGGCTTTTTTCCGCGTAAATATAGGTTTCTTTGACTTACTGGTTAATAATGATACTAATTTCTTGCTTCTCTTCATCATTTCTGAGCTTTTTCTAGTTTTTTTTTCAAGGTGAACTATTCCCTTTAATAGGAAAACCACAACATTTTGAATATAAAAGAGAGGATAAGATAATGTCTATCAAACATATTGCAGCCTTCAGCCTTGAATTGCACGTTCTCACGCTTGTTATTACCAGCATGAGTCTTATATAATAGCGAGATGCAGTGAGTAACAAGAGTACTAGATTCAACAGTAGCTCAACAGTTCATTCAAAGTACCATTCGCCTTACCGACCACTGGTCTTCGAGCCAAACGGCAATAAATCATAGGTAAGCTATAAAACTCCGATGTGGGCCTTAAGGGTCATACCACGCTTAATGTTACGCAGCACAGTTGAGTCTGGTATTCAGATACTGTATCTTAATGTTATGACACATGCACGCTTCATATTTGTACATGTTTTATCTTTATATATGAGTAAGTGATTCGAATTTGACACAGAAGCTAAAAGCATACCAAGCACCACAATCAGTACCTATATGTTTTAACTGCATGATAATGAGTCCAAACATACGTCATGTATTAATATGGAAACTATTAGCCTATTAGTCCAGTCTTAACCCTCGCCCTGGTGTGGGGGTCATATAATCCCTTTATTTTTATTTTCTCGGAAATAGCGCAAAAACCGCGGTGCTGCGCGCCACCAAATTCAAGACACAGCTATGCGGGCATCAATTGCCCGCATCTTCTGAGTGTTCAGCTAAGGTCGTTCCAGGTCAGGTCATCAGGTCACGTCAAAAAACCTTACCTCTAAAAATATGCGTGGTCGTGCCAAAGCCACAGTATTTGTCCGATATATTTGAAACTTGCAGGATTTTGTAAGGTCATATTTACCTACAATCGTATATCTGATTTTTACATCGGTTACCTAATGTCAGGTCATTCCGTGACCTCCCAATTATAACTCAATGGGAAAATATTACCATGCTTCTTCCTATTCAGAAGATATGCATTGGATTCGGCCAATTCTTTCAGAATAATATTATTTTAGCTCATTCTTGATTACACAGGTGCAATTGTTGTTGAATGATCTCTGAAAGGTCAGATGAGGTCGTCTGAGGTCACCAGCACTTTTATGTCAATAACCCTTGATATAATATATAAATATGTGCGAATGACACATGTGTGATTGTCTCGTCGAACCGCGTCGCTCCATATGCAACATGACCGACCTGGGTCACAAAAGAACCCTGACCTGAAATCAAAATTTGAAGCTGACCTGAGCAGGTCACCATTAACATGTTTTCGAAGTGTCTTGATGGGGCAAATAAGATAGTATTAATATTACTGATATTTGTTTCCGTTTACCGTCCGATTTGCTCTGAAAGTCCCTCGAATGATTAATCACAACGCCAGCTTGCGTCACGATCGATCAATTTGCATACAGATGTCAAAGGTCAAGGTCACGGAGACGAATACGATGTTTTTAAGTCGGTGTACCATTTTAGTCCGATTTGCTCACTAAGGACCCCAAATGACGGCGGATCATTTGAAGCCGTTTGCGAGTAAATCGGACGGTAAACGAAACAACTAGAGGGTACAATATGTGGTGACATTTTGATGAGTGCTGGAGGTCAAACCGTGCGACCTGTGGCAAAACTGATTGCATAATGTATATGCGTGCATAACTTGACGAGATCTATACAATTACATATGCTAAGTTTGGTGCTAATCAAACTCGACGCTGAAAACAAATAAAATAAGACGCTAATTTGATGGACATTTAGGTAGGTACTAGGTAGGTAAGTACACGGGCGTGGTCGGATTATTGACTGGATATATCGGGGTTGAATTAAAGGGACACTGCCACCTTACCAAAAGTTATCAAACGACCGCCGCCTGTGATGCAAAATATGAAGTAATTGCTGCCGAACACGATTACGACATTTGTTTCTCACAAACAGTGCTCAATTTCATAAAAAGTTCAGTTTAATATTTGGGCTGATGACGTCATATGAAGAAATTTCGGGAATAGAGAAAACCTTCACGCTGCCATATGTTCGGCTAATGTATGGCCAAATGTAAAACAAGTCGACTATCTCAACATTTAAGTAAAGAGTGACGACGTCATCGATCAGGGTTCCCCGGTCAAAATACATTGGGGATGGGGGATGTTACAGATGTCAAAACCAAACTCAAATTTCTTTGTGATTCGACCTCGGTGGTTGTTTTGACTTATACTTTACATAATCGCAATGCCTAGCACGGAAAATGGCTATCTCAACTCAAATATAATGTTAAGGTGGCAGTGTCCCTTTGGGTGCGCAGCATGAGCCGTAATGCCTGTTTGAGGAGCTAAATAATGCCTTAATAAGTCGGTTTGGAAATATTTTCAAGCGTCTGATTTACCTACTAGAAATGCCTAAAGGAAAATATTTATCTTTTTATATTTATGTTTCTGCAATATCTTATGACGCAAGTACGCCGTACATGTGTCGGCCGTATGTGTGTGTGTACGCCGTACATGTGCAGTCCGAGGCTCCCCCCGTTGCGTGGGCACGGACCCCTTCTGCGTGGGCCCGGGTCTCCTACTTGGACCCGGACCCGTCCTGCATGGACCCGTAACCCTCTTGCGCGGGCTGGGACATGAGTGGGTCCGAAACCAACTTGCGTTGGCCCGGACCTGCGTAGGCCGGACCCCTTCTGCGTGAAACCGAACCTACTAGGACCCGGACCTAGTTTTCATGAACCTGCATGGACCCCAAACCCTCTTGCGTTGGCCCAGACCTGCGTGGGCCCGGGCGTCCTACTTGGGGTCCGGACCCCTTCTGCGTGGGCCCGAACCTGCTTGACCTCGAAACCCTCTTGCATGGGCCCTTACCTAAATGGGCTGGACCCTTCCTGCGTGAAACCAGAGTGTCCTGCGTTCCTGCCTGGTCCCGGACCTCCTGCGTGGGCCCGGACCCCTCAGTGTATGCTGGAAGCCTTCTTGCGTGGGCCCGGACCTGCGTGGGCCTGGGTCTCCTATGGACCTGAACCCCTCCTACGTGGGCCCAGAGTCTTTATCAGTGAGCCAAGACTTGCGTCAGCCTGGGCCTCCTGCGGGGGCCCGGACCCTCCTGCGTTGGCACGAAGCCCTCTTGCGAGGGCCCGGACTTGCGTTGGCCCGGGCCTTCTGCGTGTTCCCTGACTTTTGTGGGCCAGAATATTTCTTGCGTAGACCCGGACCCTTCCTGCGTGGGCCAGAGCCAGGCACGTTTGCCAGGATTTCGTTCACGGGGGGGGGGGCGCCTCGGAAGGGCCCCTTGCCGAGTGCTGAAAGGGCCATTTTCCGAGCGTTGAAAGGGCCTCCTAAAAATATTTTAAGTTGGTATATATACCTACCAAATTCGATTTTGTTTGGCTCAAAACCCAGAGCGGTGCGAAAATTGCGAGTCCTGGATATGCATTCTCATCGATGCGCCGTATTGCGTATGGTGCGGAACTTTGAAAATGTTACTGTGCGTTTATAAGTGCGATATAAGAGTGCTAAAGGAAAAATTTTGCCCAATCATATAGAAAAGTAGCAACATAACACATACATGCGCCGAGAAGCGGCACGATTTGTTTCGTTTTAAACCGCATATAATAGGATCGGCAGGCGGAGCGGCGCATTTTTGTTATATTTTTCCTTAACAGCTGCATTCTACTGCTGAAAGGCCCGGAGGCCCTTCAGATTGTTTAGGTGTGCCCTTCCGACCTGTTCACGAACTCATCTGGGATCAGCAAAAGACATAATTGGGGTGGGTGATATATATTAAATACCAAGAGGTGAGGTCTAACTCCACAATACACATTTTTCATCTGAGTTTTCGCTTGATACCGAATGCCTCCTAATCGCTGACGAAGGGTGTTTCAATTACTGGTGTCAATCGGTAACAAAAAATTTGGTTACCGAAAATATTGTGTGACCGATTTGGTAATCGGTCGGTCAGGCTTATAAATAATTTTGGACACTTTTCGGTCAGCTTGTTCTTAAACAACTCACTGTTTGTCACATTTTTACGCAATCTTATTTCTATCCAACAATTTTATACACAATTTGCTCGAAATTCAATTAATTAATGTAAATATATTTGGTCTTGTTTGCGGCATCCACTATTTTGCTTTGCAAATGTATTTAATTCCTTTTTAACAATTATATGTCTTTTTGTAAAACTGTACAATGTCATTTTATGCATTATGATGTTAAAAAGCTATTTTTTGCCAGTGAGTATAAATAAGTTTAACTATTTGAAAATCGGTCAATGCTTTGACATTCTTGGCCTCAACAAAAATCGGTCAATATTTGGACAACTAAAATGCCTGCTGTTCGGTATTGAATTGGTTTTGGTCAGGATATTTTGGGAAAATGACATCACTAGTTTCAATATACCCAAAAGCTCCGATTTTTATTTTTTCTTGTGGAGGAAGTCCTCCTTTTATTTAATCTCTACGTGCTTTGGGCCCTTCCGTTCTGACCAGGGACCTCTCCAACCTTCCAAGAAGTCTCTCATATGTGTCAAGGGAGGGGCCATTTGGCCAGTTCAGAGGTTCTTCCGACCTGGCCCGGGACAGCACTGGCTGCTTTGTCGCCCTGTTTACATGCTCAGGGGCCCCTCCGACCTGCCCAGGGGCCCCTCCAGTCTGGCTAGGAACTCATCCGGCATGTCCAAGGGCCCTTCCGACCTGCCCAGGGGCCCTTTCGGTCTAGCCAGGGGCTCATCTGACTTGCCCAGGAGCCCCTCCGATCTGCCCAGCGACTCTTCTGACCGGACTACGCTGGCTGCTTTGTCGCTCTGTCGACATGCTCAAGGGGCCCTCTGACCTGTCCAGGGGCCCCTCTGTGCTGGCTAGGGTCCCATTCGACGTGTTCAGGGGGCCCTCTGACCTACTCAGGGGCCCTTTCGGTCAGATCAAGGGCCCCTCTAACCCACACAGGGACCCTTTCAACTTGCCAGGGCCCTCTTTTCTGTCCAGGGGCCCTCCAGCCTGCTAAGGAGCCCTTTAGACCTGGCAAGAGACTGCGCTGGCTGCTTTGTCGCCCTGCCGACATGCTCAGAGGACCCTCCGACCTGCTCAGGGGCTCCTCTGCGCTGGATAGGGGCACATTCAACGTGTTCAGGGGGCCCTCTGACCCGATAAGGGTCCTTTTCGGTCTGGCCAAGGGCCCCTCTGACATGTACATACAAGGCTGTTTTGAACGCCTAAGGGGCCCTCTGGTCTTTCAGAGAGGGCCGAGGAGGCACTAAAGGCCTTCTGAAGTGCTCTAAACACGCATGATCACGCTTTGCTTGGTTTTCCGACTGTTAAAGAACTTATGATACCGCGCTTCGCGCGGTCTCGTCGGCTTTTTTCGGCAAGCTGCGCTCGCCGAAAAGGACCCACCGAGCCTTGAAAGGGCTCAGGGGTATCCTAGGATCCCTAGGATCCCCCTTGGATCCGCCCCTGTCTAGGGTCACGAAACTTTGCAGCGATAGAGAAGACTATGCCTTCCACCTGTCTTGCAAGTTTTGTGCTTCTAATCTCTATAGAACTATTCACATAAAATAGGACAAGATATTACAAAAACGGAAAACGGTGTTTTTTATAGCGAAAAACCTGGAACCAATCAAGCAAAACGAGTGCCATTTTCGGAGTCAGCGCGCAAAACTGACCTAAAAACGGTTCAAAAACTCTTGACCTTATAAATCACACAGGCCAGTGTTATAATAATAATTATTAAAGTAGATTATAATAATCGTAAATTAATACTATAATATAAAGTAGATTATAATAACCGATAATTTAATAATTGGGATCCATGCAGATGATATTGCATGAAATTACCCACTGCAAAATAAAGTTCAGGGACACTAAACACAATGTGTGTGAACGGACACATGCCCCAAAAATCCATCCCTTAACCCGCGCGGCGTGGGGGGTAAATATTTTACCCCCCCTCCCTATTTCGCAATAACTTGGAAAAACATGTAAGATGATAACGACGTCAAAGTTCAGTACGCTTATCAGCATCAATATGACGTCTTCCTAAAAAAATTCATAATTTTTTTTAGAACTTTGGGAGATAATGGACGGTTTGATGAACGTCATGTCATGCCATTTTTGTTGGATAACGATAAATGTTAATTGCATCGTAGGGAAAGCATAGCTTTAAAGCAAATTGCAAAACGCAAATGAATAGAAGGGAAATTTTAATTCTCTTACAAGATGGCAATTTCGGATTTCAAATTTTGGGTTTTTGACCCCAAAGCCAAAAACTCATTTTTCAGGAAATTTCCCCCCAAAATTAAATTTTCCAAGTATTCTTAAAAACCGGTAATATATATATGAGAACAAGTGTAATGAATATCCAGCCAAATTTCAAAGTAATAGCTTCATTTTTCAGTGGACATGATTGCTCTCCACAAGCATAAGTAGTGTAATGACGTCATTTCAAAATAACGTTTTGTTTTTTGGATTTTTTGACCTGATACAGTATATAATGTCATTTTGGTGTTTATGCAGCCAAAACTAACCTAGAACATGCATTGTTTGATTCATATAGTCAGTTTCAAGTTTGACCCTTAGATGACCTGATCTGATTGTTCAAGTTTAAAAAATGACTGTTCAATTCAATTGTTAAAAAATGACTTGTTTTTACAACTTGATTTTGAATCAAGTTGGAAAAATTGACTGTAAAAATGACTGAAAAATCAGTTGTAAAAATGACTGTTGTCTATCGATTCTTACTGTGCAAAATACCCCTAAAACTTGTGTCCACAAGGCTTTATTTGACCTCTTCGTGACAGTGCCTTTTGTTTTTTCAGTTTTGACCTTAGATGACCTGATCTTGACTTAAACCGGGGTCAAGGTTGTAAAACAAGATCATTGACACCTGACATTTGCATGCATTCCATATTACTTTAGTGCATAGACTGTATTACACCTTTTGAACGGGGGTCAAGTTGTAAAAATGACTGTTTTCTATCGATTCTTACGTGCAAAATAACCCCTAAAACATGTGTCACAAGCTTTATTTTGACCTCTTCGTGGACAGTGACTTTGTTTTCCAGTTTTGACCTTAGATGACCTGATCTTGCCTTAAACGGGGTCAAGTTGTAAAACAGATCTTGACACCTTGACATTTGATTGCAATTTCACTTTTACTTGTGCAATTAGATGTAATTACACCTTGAAGAGATTTATGTGCATGACAGTCTTAAATCAAAGGATTTTAATTGAAAGTATGAACCATTACTCAATTAACTCGAACTTTCATATGACCTGGACCGTGACCTGACATTGACCTAACTTGACATTCGGGTATGCATTCGATTCGTGTCATTTGAAGCTTTCGATCGCCGCCTTGCGCGTCTCGCTGCGGGTTATTGGTTCGGGAAGATAAGAGGGGGGAGTAATATTACCCCCCCCTACGCCCGCGCGTTACGGCGAGAGACCCCTACGCCGCGCGGGTAAAGTCACCAATGGGAAACCAAAAAAATCATTACAAAGTATGAAATGTAAACAAGGCATAGTTAAAACAGTTGCTAAAACAAATCACCAATTTTCAAGTTTATATTTTGTGCTATGTAGCAACACGTCGTGGATCCACAACGCCCCCTAAATTAATCCCTGGAGCCGCCCATAGCATAGGGCCATGCGCTTGCGTCCCACCCCTGGAATCGCCTACGCCAAAAATGCAATTGTGATCTATGCAGATGATAATACAGGAGATAGTCAACCGCAAAATAACATTTTGAGTTACTAAACACAATGTGTGTTTACACATCCCCCCAATCCGTTCCAGGAGTCGCCTGAGTGAAACCCAAAAAGATTATAAAAAACTCACAAGATGTGCAAAGGACAGCTAAGAAGGTTCAATGAGTTAACAATAATTATTTTCAGATTTCCATGAAATACTAGTGACCTCAAATGCCCTCCCGAAACTCATCACTGAAGGCACCCATACGCAATAAAAAATTACAAATTTTCATCATGTCTGCAAAAAGCAGTAAGGAAAGGTGTGAAATTCGTAGCCCGTAGGCTCGTATCTATAACGGCTAGAGAATGGGAACAGATTCACTTTGAAAGCCGAGTCACGATGAAAACCAAAACATACCCCCAGAAAGTGCGTATGGAGCCGCCCCTGGTGAGCTGACAACTTTAAAAATTGTGCCACAATGTGTCCTGTGAATATCTAGGAAAGATCCAAAAGTTTGATGGCAGTATCTCGTTTTGGGGCAGGAGCGGAAAAACCTTAAAGGAAATAGTTCACCTTGGATTGCTTTTTCAAATACAATTTGATTTGATTTTCAAATACAACTTCTTTTCGTAATGTCAAAAATAGACATACATCTCGCCGATTCAGGACAGAAGGACGCAAATTATTAATTTCATCCAAACTATATGCGTACTCTCTGCAACGTCAAACGTGGCTCAGC
>VOPJ01009093.1:0-12849 GCA_014673585.1 Semibalanus balanoides
GTTCACCTTCAACATGGGTTTTGAACTGAGATAGCAGTTTTGTAGCCCGTGTTGAAAAACCATTGACTGCAAGTTTTCTGGGCTGAACGGGCTCTCCAGCCGAATATATTTGACTTTTTGTCAAAGGAATGTGGGCCATAAAGCCTCACACACCTGGGTATAGGCTATACAGTAATCTTACGCGACTACTTTCGAATATCTGATTGGCTGAGCTTGCCTTGGGCTGAGCCACGTTTGACGTTGCGGAGAGTACGCATATAGTTTTGATAAAATTAATAATGTACGTCCTTCTGTCCTGAATCGGCGCGATGTATGGCTATTTTTGACATTATGAAAAGAAGTTGTTACCGACACAATGATGCGTTGGCAGCGTTTCGTAGCGCGGTGCTGTCGCCGAGCCGAGCGCCGCCAGCCAGCGCCGTCCGGGTCCCCTCGCCCGCCGCAGGGCCGGTTGGGGGCCGACACCCTCTGGAATCCGCCCGCCAGCCGCGAACCCGTCTCCCCCTCGCCCCCGCAGGCCGGTCGGGGCGACACCCTCTGTTGCCCGCAGCGCGCGTTCGGGTCTCGCCGCCCCCGCGAGGCCGGTTGGGGCGCTGCGAACCCTTTGGATGCCCGCCCCGTCTCCGGCTCGGCTTTGTGACACACCAGAACGCTGGCGTCGCCGCTCGGCAGGGTCGGCAGGTCCGCCGACGCCCCCGTGTACTCCGTCGCCGATTAGAGTTAGTGTGCACAGGTGATGGCCGAGCCCAGAGAGACGTGAAGATCCGGTTTTCTCTTGTGTGCTGTACTTTTCCCTTCCTTATCTTATTTTCGTCGCATATATAAACTAATCGTAAACACCCCCGCTCACTGCTCCTCCTGCCTTCAACCTGTGCGCTGTGCTGCTGCCTTCTCCTCTGGCCTTCTACCTGTGTGGGTATTTCTCATCCATGGCCATACCTGTGCAGGCGGGGCCACAGCTGCAGCGTTACCATTACTGAGGAGGTGACCCTGTTAGCTATATATAGGCCACGTCGTGCATGGCGGAACTGTGCAATATATGCCTGCCTGCGACTATCTATAACACCGTCTCCTCGCACCCTGGCGAGTCTCATTTTGCCTCGTGTTTCACCAGATCAATGCGTGTCTGCCCGGGATACACGCACTCACGAGACCACACGACATCAAGCATACCACCCGGTCTGTCTGCCGGTCCCGCATTGGCTATGCCATCGGAGTCCGCATATCGACATGCACACGGAGAGAGATACCCCCGTCTGGTCTGCTGGGTCCGTCTGGTCTGCCGGTCCCGTCTGGTCTGCATCAGGGCATATCCCAGTTGCACAGTCTGCACTGGGGTCCGTCTGGTCTGCCGGGTCGTCTGGTCTGGCCGGGTCCCGTCTGGTCTGCCGGGTCCGGTCTGGTCTGCTGGTTCCCGTCCATTGACATCTATGTTAGACGACTACTGACACACGTAAGGAGAGGGGAGAGCGTTCCCGCACTTGAAGCGACACAGACAGCAACACGAAGAACGGAGAGGAAAGGAGTTAACCTCCACAAACATCACCCAGCGGCAATGCTTTTCCTATGGCGGATGGGCGAATATTTTGCAATAATTGCTCAACTTTCACGCACGCATCTAGCACCATACACAGTACTCGTGCCATGTTAATTCATCACGAGCTAATCTATACATCCTCAAAAACCTTCTTCCAATGCGCTAAACCGAAACAAATTATCGCCCTACGCTAGGCCGATATCAGGCAAACTCCCTTGCCTCTCCGCTGCGGCGCTAGCGTCGCTAGCGGGAACGTCTTGACACGGGGCGGAAGTAGTTCGTCATACTAATATATTCATGGGTCCCGTCTGGATCCTGCCGCGGTCCGGTCTGGGGCTGCCGCGGGTCCGTCACGAAGGCTTCCCACCATCCTCCTCTGTGCTGCCTCCCTGCCTCCCTCCAAATACCCCTGCCCCCTCCACACACACTACCCCTCTCACCCCGACAGTCAAGTAACGCCATCGGGATCGTCGTCCGCTCGTCGTCCGTCCGGCTTCACGGCTGGCTCGGTGCCAGCTCCTATACGGCTGTACAGACTCAGACCACAGGCTGGGTCGGCCCTTAGCCCCAATCATCATCATCATCATCATACAGGCCGGGTCGAAACTTAGCTGTGTAGTGCAAGCAAAGACGTCTTGTTCTTGCTGGGTTAGGGCGCGTAGCTGTAAACAGTCAAAGACACGCACACACAGGTTTTCAGCCGATGTGTGGTTTGTTGCCTGATTTCCGCAGTATGACCTTGCGCTCTTGATGATATTGTTCAGAGATGTTAATAGTGGACGCCTTATAACCACTCGTGTCCGCCCGTGTAGCTCAGTCGGGAGAGCGCTGGACTGCGCATCTGACCCGCCCTGGTAAGGTGGGTTCGAGCCGCTCCGCCGCTCGCTGTTTGCTCCTGTAGTAGGGGTGACCTGTAGACGGTGGCAGCGGCTTTGTTCAAGGTCAGATGAAGCCAGCGAGCCGGGTGGACTGTCCTCAGTCGTTTGGTGGTTGTTTAACTAGCGTCTGTAAATTCTGCCAGATGGTTTTGTCTTGATCGGGTGACAGGGTCGGTGGTTTGTGGTTACCAGTGCGGACCGGATGAAGGCAGCTGTCCCAAGCTCGTCGCTCTGTGGTGAACTGGCTGACTGGTGGTAATAGAGCACAAACACAGCTGCAAACCATAGAAGCTCGACAGCACTGTCCGCTCTCCTCTGTGGGGTGAACTGGGCTGACTGGTGGCTATGAGCACACAACACAGCTGCAGCTTGCTCCGGCCGCTGTCCACATGCTCACATCCATCACATGCTCACGAGTACACACACACACTGGGCTGACTGGTGGCTATGAAGCCACACAACACAGCTGCACTGCTCGGCTGTCCAGCTCCCTCTGTGGTAGAACTGGCTGGACTGGTGGCTATGAGCACACAACCACAGCTGCACTGCTCGGGTGTCCAGCTCCTCCTCGTGTGAACTGGGCTGACGGTGGCTATGAGCACACAACACAAGCTGCACTGCTCGGCTGTCCAAGCTCTCCTCTGTGGTGAACTGGGCTGACTGGTGGCTATGAGCACACAACACAGCTGCACTGCTCGGCTGTCCAGCTCTCCTCTGTGGTGAACTGGGCTGACTGGTGGCTATGAGCACACAACACAAGCTGCAGCGCTCGGCTGTGTGTATTCGTGTTTGGCAGACGCCATCGCTAGGCCAGCAGAAGACCTGGGATTTGTTGGCCTGTTGGAATGTGGGACCTGCGCAGAGCACATACACAGCCAATACGACGTCGCCCTAGCAAGAAGCATAACACATACCAGCGGTGCTTAATCAGCATGCATTGTTGATGTGCCTGTATCTCCGGCTCTGTGATATTGCCGGCGGGGGGGGGGGCACCGGAGGATCGTCCTGATTCTGCCGTTATACCGGCGGTGGGGGGGGGCACCGGAGGCTCGGTCCTGATCTGCCGTGATACTGCAGCACCGGCTTACAGAAGTGATGGGCGTGATTAGGCACACTGGTGTTCAATGTCCGTACTATCATACGTGGCGTGACACCAGGCGATGTGACGTCACCGTTGGTATTATGACGTCACGCTTGGTGGACAGGCTGTTAGATACTAATGCTATGGAGAGATTATCGTGATATGACGTCATCGTCGGTGATGTGACGTCACCAAGGATGACGTTATCACTAGGATTCGTGCTTTCATATACGATGATGTGAGCTTCACCTTTGGTGACTCGTGACGTGACGCTTTAACGGTGACGTCACATATGATGTAATTAATGCACACATTATGAATTGATGATATTGGCATATCACGCTGCGGTAGTAGGAATGGGCCAGATCAAGTATTGTTAACGTATAATATAACATACAAGTTTGGCTTAGTTAAGCTGAATGCGTTAGCGTTTGTGGAGTGGAGCGCTGGACACAGGTCTGAGCAATTATTATGGATGTTCATTGGGGACCATTCACAATGGTCTATAACTAGCACTTAACAGGGGTGTAGCATCTCTAAAAAAGTTGAGGGGACTGAGCTGGGAAAAATCGCTTTAAGTGTGTCTCTATTCAGCGTAGTAGTCTCAACAAAAATACATATTTTTGCACCGGATTTGACCCAATCCCTCGTCCATGTTCGGGGGCTGAAGTCCCCTCAACTGAAAATGACCCTTCATCCCCAATAACTTGTGATCACTGATCATTTGGAGACGTGATCACTGATCATTTGGAGACGATTTGTGGGGTTTGTGATGGATGCTTTCGGATGCTTTGATCTGGTATTGAAGGAAGCGGTCTGAAAAATGATCGCTTTGCGTGCTGTGTTTTTTCAGCTGATGGTTTTTGCATTGACCTCAATAGGAGGTCAATGGGTTGCATAGAGGTGCCTCCATAGAGGTCAATCCTATAGTCAATGGGTTGCAATGGGCTGCCTCTACAGGATGCATTGACCTCTTATAGAGGTCAATGTGTTTTTGTGTTTATGAGCTCAGTTGACGATTAATGTGCTCTGACTATTCCAGGTACCCGCCGCTGAGGAGAAAGTAAGCGTTTTCGATGTTGTTTTGTGCCGCCTATTCGTAGTATATGTAGCTATGTGTCGTGTCCGCGTGTTGTGATCACTAACAATGACACAATGCGACCTGTCCCCAAATGCAGCACTGGATAGGACCTTCTTCTGTAGACCGCAGAGAGCACCTTTTTTCTCACTCCTATGTCCTTGTGACATGTCAATATGTATGGATTGTAGCTTTGGCTTCCATTTGAGTTCAATGTTTCTCTATTGAGCGGTGCAGTCTTTGTTGTACCGGCGTCTTCTTTGCACGGCACTGAGCTCCACTTGGCAGACTCTGCAGGTTTAAGTTGTGATTGGCTGGTACGGTAGCAGTCCTGGCTCGCTGCCAGTGTTTCTGTTGTCTGTTTCATGATCTTGTCCCGGAGTGGAGAGATCCGTTGAGACAAATGTGTTTGTTAGAGAATTTGATATCTTAATTTTTGAAAGAAAAACATCGTATTTGGCAAGTTAAAATTCCTGATTTGTAATATATGATATTGATACAAATTCATTTTTTAGACTATAATGTCGGTAAGATCAGCTGAAAAGAGTGCAAAGTTCCATTAAAAACATGAAAAGAGCACAATTATTTGGATTCAAAAAAGTTCCGAAATGACCAAATTTGCGATACTGCTCGCCTGTTTTGTCCACAATGATCCACGCTGTTAAGTTGTTTGTTGAATCAGTCGCGCTACACGGAAGTGAAGTGGCTTTATCCGCATGCCTTCGCTCACCTTCATGCTATATATTGATATGCCGTCATCGCTCACCTTCATGCTATATATTGAGATGCCGTCATCGCTCACCTTCATGCTATATATTGATATGCCGTCATCGCTCGACTAATGCTATAGATGTAGATGCCGTCATCGCTCACCTTCATGCTATATATTGATATGCCGGTCAATCGCTCCCTTCATTGCTAATATATTTGAGAGCCGTCATCGCTCACCTCTCATGCTATATATTTGATATGCCGTCATCGCTCGACTAATGCTATAGATGTAGATGCCGTCATCGCTCACCTTCATGCTATATATTGATATGCCGTCATCGCTCACCTTTATGCTATAGATGTAGATGCCGTCATCGCTCACCTTCATGCTATATATGTATATGCTGTCATCGCTCGACTAATGCTATAAATCAACATAGATGCTGTCCATTTTATCGCATTACAGTCGCTCGTTACAGCTGACGGAAAAGTTTTAAGTTCGTAAACTTTGCATTTTGACAGCTCTGCTGTATGCCAGTGTTCGCAAGCACGGCCGTAGTCTGCTTATGATGCTTATATGTCAGCTGGGTGAGCCATTTGCAACATCTGCTTTCCTAAAGCAACACATTTCTATTGGGTACCTACTACAGTAAACCACACCACCCCAGTAAACTATAGTACTGCCGTGGTGGATCCCGCCCATACCCCGCCCATACACCGTCCATACACCGTCCATACCCCGCCCATACCATGCGCATATCCCGCCCATACCCTGCGCATATCCCGCCCATACCCCGCCCATACCCTGTCCATACCCTGCCCATATCCCGCCCATACACCGTCCATACCCCGCCCATACCCTGCACATACCCCGCACATACCCTGCACATACCCCGCCTATACCCTGCACATACCCTGCACATACCCCGCCCTACCCATGCACATAACCCGCACATATCCGCCCATACCCCGCCCATACCCCTGCCCATATCCCGCCCATACCCTGCGCATATCCCCGCCCATTACCCTGCACATACCCCGCCATACCTCGCAATACCTCGCCATACCTCGCTGGCTGCCATGTCCCAGTTCCGCCCTCCCCGCCCCCCCCCCGTGTGCTACCGTTGTACCTTCCTGTATAACCGGGAGCCCTGTTACACGCCGTTTCCTTCTACCACTCCCGCCGCCGCCGCCGCCGCCGCCGCCGCCCATGACCCCGCCTCTGCTTATCCCTCGCCGTCGCCACCTACCGTTTGTGTTTTGACCGTGAACGACACACCATCGCCCTCTTGATCACCGGCCGACAGATAGATAGCCTATCTGCGACTTATCCCGTCTGAATATAGGGTAGAGTGGACAGCGACAACGGCCAAACTAGGTTAGAGTGGACAGCGGCCAGACTAGGTTAGAGTGGACAGCGGCCAGACTAGGTTAGATTGGACAGCGGACAACGGCCAAACTTAGGTTAGAGTGGACGAAGCCGACAACGGCCAGACTAGGTTAGAGTTGGACAACGGCCAAAACTAGGATTAGAGTGGACAGCGGCCAGACTAGGTTAGAGTGACAAGCGGCCAGACTAGTTAGAGTGGACAGCGGCCAGACTAGGTTAGAGTGCGACAGCGGCCAGGACTATGTTAGAGTGGACACGGCCAGACTAGGTTTAGAGTGGACAAGCGGCCAGACTAGGTTAGAGTTGGACAGCGGCCAGACTAGGTTAGAGTGGACAGCGGCCAGACTAGGTTAGAGGGACAGCGGCCAGACTAGGTTAGAGTGGACAGCGGGCCAGACTAGGGTATAGAGTGGACCAGCGGCCAGACTAGGTTTAGAGTGGAACAGCGGCCAGACTAGGTTAGAGTGACAGCGGCCAGACTAGGTTACGAGTGGACAGCGGCCAGAACTAGGTTAGGAGTGGACAGACGGCCGGACTAGGTTTAGAGTGCGACAGGCGGCCAGACTAGGTTAGGTGAACAGCGGCCAAGACTAGGTTAGAGTGGACAGCGGCCAGACTAGGGTTAGAGTGGGACAGCGGCCAGGACTAGGTTAGAGTGGACAGCGGCCAGACTAGGTTTAGAGTGGACAGCGGCCAGGACTAGGTTTAGGAGTGAAACAACGGCCAGACAATAGTTAGAGTGGACAGCGGCCAGACTAGGTAGAGTGGAACAGCGGCCAGACTAGGTTAAGAGTGGACAGCGCCAGACTTAGGTTAGAGTGGACAGCGGGCCAGGACTAGGTAGAGTGGACAGCGGGCCAGACTAGGTTAGAGTGGACAGCGGCCAGACTAGTAATAGAGGTGGACAGCGGCCAGATTAGGTTAGAGTGGACAGCCGGCCATACTAGGTTAGAGTGGAACAGCGGCCCAGGACTAGGTTCAGAGTGGACAGCGGCCAGACTAGGTTAGAAGTGGACAGCGGCCAGACACTAGGTTAGAGTGGACAGCGGCAGCACTAGGTTAGAGTGGACAGCGGCCAGAACTAGGCTTAGAGTGGACAGCGGCCAGACAGGTTAGGAGTGGACCAGCGGCCAGACTAGTTACGAGTGGGACAGCGGCAGACTAGGTTAGAGTGGGACAGCGGCCAGACTAGGTTAGGTGGACAGCGGCCAGACTAGTTTAAGAGTGGACAGCGGCCGACTAGGTTAGAGTGGACAGCGGCCAGACTAGGTTAGAGTGGACAGCGGCCAGACATAGATTAGAGTGGGACCACGGCAGACTAGGTTTAGAGTGGACAGCGGCACAGACTAGGTTAGAGTGGACAAGGGCCCAGACTAGGTTAAGTGGACAGCGGCCAGAACCTAGTTAGAGGTGGACAGCGGCCAGACTAGGTTAGAGTGGGACAGGCGGCCACGACTAGGTTAGAGTGGACAGCGGCCAGACTAGGTTAGAGTGGACAGCGGCCAGACTAGGTTAGAGTGGACAGCGACCAGACTAGGTTAGAGTGGACAGCGGCCAGACTAAAGCACGGCGTGTGTAGGCGCCATGTTACCTTGGTTGTCGGAGCGCCCTTCAACACCAATCATCATCAAAACACGACGCGTTCAGAGTGATTGGCTGGTGGTGGAAGCTAAAACACAACAAGTTTAAAGACCCGTCACGGATCGGAAGCTAAAACAACGTTAAAACGCTGCGTAAAAACAGAACGATTTACAGCGTTAAACATCGCTGCGCTGAGGGGTTCGGTCGTGGTGTAGATGTTCGTCACGGTGGCTATCGTGAACGGGGGAATGTTTGTTATTGCAGTGCTGGAATGTAGGAATGTGTGGAGTCTGGTACGGAATGTCGAGAGATTGCTCACTGCAGCCGATTCCTGTATGTTTATATAGCTGATAGTGCAGCATTTGTACCGACCGGTGGTTGTTAGTGGCACTAACAATGGCGGCCGCTAGCCGGCTTGGCCTCGTGCAGTTGGCGTGACTGTCCAAAGGACAACACTGGTGACGTCATATGTCGCTCCAAATTACACCGTGACGTCATATGACGGTTCAAATCTCACCCCTCCTCCCAGTCAGTCACTCTTATCTAGGTAGTGTTCTGGATGATTATGATCGTGATGATCTCCAGCGCTTCATTAAAGCTTTATCAAATCAGACCTGCGCCCTAAAGTCAGAGATCTGCGCCTATCCTCATCTCGTCCCCATTTATAGACGCGCTCGTTTCCTGTTTCAATTCGTTTTCATGACGAGCATCTGAGCCCCAGAGATCATCATGAGGTGGGCGCCTCGGTAATATGCTGTCGCGATAAATTACCACACTTTCACTACTCACTTCCATTCCACTAATTTTTCCCAAATTTGTTACAACTTTCACCTTATATTCCTGTCACATTTCCCTTCCCGAATATGCCATCCCGAGAAAGGCTGTCCAATGTGCCACTGATGACGGTCAGCCGGCCGGTTTGTGTTATGTGCATCCACGGCCTCTGTAGGAACTGCCATGTGAGTGTGTTACTGAGCTCAGCTGGTTCTGATAAGAAGTGGCCGGGTACGACGGGCTCAGTGACCTCACCCGTCTTTGGCATTAGCAGTGGCAGTCATTAGACGCATTGCCAGTGGTTGAAACAAGCACCTTCCAGTAAACAAAACAAATGCTAGGAAGAGAATGATAAGGTTCGAGCTTTTAGACGGTAGTGTGATGTGCTTTACAATAATTGCTGTCATTGGCGCAAGGATCGAGACCAGTCATTCATAATTAAATCTGAGAGTGAGTTTCTGTCTTCGTATCGGTCGCTGGAGCGCGATTAGTTCAGTCAGACCAGTTCAGTTCATAATAAATCTAGTTAGTGAGTTTCGGTCGCTATCGGTCCGTGAGCGCATTGTGTCATGTCAACCATGTCGTCTATAATAAATCTAGTTTATGATTTCTGTCTGTCTGTATCGTCCGTGGAGCTGCATGGTTCAGTCAGCCAGTTCCAAGTTCATATAAATCAGTTAGTGAGTTTCTGTCTGTCTGTATCGTCTCGTGAGCGCATGCTGTCATTCAGAGACCAGTCAGTCATAAAACTAGTTAGTGAGTTTCTGTCGTCTGTATCGTCCATGAAAGGCGCATTGTGTCAGGTCAGGACCATTCATTCCCAAATAAATCTAGTGTTAGTGAGTTCTTCGTCTGTTAATCGGGTCCGTGGAGCGCGATGGTCATGTCAGGTCAGACCAGTTAAGTTCATAATAAATCTAGTTAGTGAGTTTCTGTCTGTTTGTATCGGTCCGTGGAGCGCATTGGCGTCAGATCAGACCAGTTCAGTTCATAATAAATCTAGTTAGTGAGTTTCTGTCTGTATCGTCCGCTGGAGCAGGTCAGACCAGTTCAGTTCATTAATAAAATCTAGTTATGAGTTTCTGTCTGTCTTTATCGGTCCGTGGAGCGCATGTGTCAGTCAGACCAGTTTCAGTTCATAATTAAATCTAGTTATGAGGTTTTGTCTGTCGTATCGGTCCCGTGGACGCATTGGTGGCAGGTCAGAACCAGGTTAAGTTCAATATAAATCTAGTTAGTGAGTTTCTGTCTGTCGGTTATCGGTCCGTGAACGCGATTGTGTCAATCAGACCATTCAGTTCATAAAAATCAGGTTAGTGATTTCGTCTGTTTGTAGTCGGTCCTGGAGCGCTTTGTGTCAGGTCAGGACCAGTCAGTTACATAATAAATCTAGGTAGTGAGTTTCTTCTTCCTGTGAATCGTTCCGTGGAGCAGGTCAGACCAGTCAGTTCATAATAAAAATCTAGTTAGTGACGTTCTCGTCTGTCTGTGTATCGTCGCGAGCATTGTGTCAGGTGCAGACCAGTCAGTTCATAATTAAATTCTAGTTAGTGTTCGTCTGTCTGTATTCGCGTCCGTGGAGGCGATTGGGTGTCAGGCAGACAGTTAAGTTTCATATAATAATCAGTTAAGTGAGTTTCTGTCTGTCGATCGTCCGTGTGAGCGCATTGGTGGTCAGGTCAGACCAGTTCAGTCATAATAAATCTAGTTAAGTGAGTTTCTGTCTGTCTTATCGGTCTCTGTGGAGCGCAATTGTGTCAGGTCAGACCAGCCAGTTCATGATAAAATTATGTTATGAGTTTTGTCGTCTGTATCGGTCCGTGGAGCGCATTGGTAGTCAGACCAGATTCAGTTCATAATAAAGCTACTAGTGAGTCTTCTGTTTGTACGGTCCGTGGAAGGCGCATTGGTGTCAGGTCAGACCAGTCAGTTCATAATAAATCTAGTTAGTGAGTTTCTGTCTGTCTGTATCGGTCCGTGGAGCGCATGACAAACACTAAGTCACTTGAGGACGACAGACTTGTAATGACTCATATTTTCTTAGTCGACTCAAGCCTGACGCAAGAGCCAAATAACTGACTCGACTCTTGACTCAAGTGGTGTTTAAAACAAAATGAGTCGACTCATACTCAAGTCTTGCTTTTAAAATTAGTTCGACTCAAGCTATGACTCAAGGCAGTGTTAACAAAAATGATCACTCGACTAAGAAAAAAAAACATTTGTGTATCGACTCAATCATCACAAGTTTGCATTGAATTACTATATGGTTGGCCCGGTGGGGGGGGAGTCGGGTTGTCGACAAAATCGCATCATCTAGTGTTAAATTGTGGCTCAGGTGCAGGTGCGTCGCGCCCAGTCTCCCCCTTGCTATGTCCCTGTGCATTTGACTCGCATTTGTTGAGTCGATTCAAGTCTGACTCACAACCGAAGAACTCACTCAACTCTTGACTCAAGTGCTGTTTCACACAAATTGAATCGACTCGACTCTTGACTGAAGTGCCGCTTTTACAAATTGAGTCGACTCAACTCATGAATCATCCAAAAATGTCTGACTCATGAGTCAACTCATGACTCAACTCTGAGTCATTTACAAGTCTGCTTGAGGACGATTAGTTTTGTGACCATCATTTGTGATGTTCCGCTTACAGTTTGTTCCTTTGAACGTAATTCCAGAAAACTGGTTGTAATTCCTGGTGCGTGATGCTGTCATGCCGATCTGTTTTCGGTCCCATGAGGAGAACGTGCCCTGGTTTGTTCTGCTGACAAGAGAGAGCACCTGTTGTGGCGTTGGCAGCGTATCGGTACGGTGGTGGCCCAGTGCCCAGGATGTGCTGAATCATATCATCAGCTGGACAGGAGGCACGAGCGTATCACGCGTCGACACAGCCGGCTGACACGCGCTGACGTTTGTGACAGGTGTAGCATGTGTCACAGATAGGACATATATGGCAGATATGGCAGATATGACAGGTATGACAGGTGTGACTGGTGTAATAGTACGGACTGTTGACATCAGTTTTTTACAGTCATATGACTGTGCGTGCGTTCGTTCGTGCGTGCGTACGTGCGTGCGTTCGTGCGTGTGTGCGTGCGTGCGTGTGTGCGTGCGTGCGTGCGTTCGTGCGTTCGTTCGTGGGTTCGTGCGTGACAGGGCCAAATGTTGGCTAGCGTCGTCTGAGACTGTGTCCATATCATTCTGTGTCTGTCCATATCAGTGTCTGTTAGTATGCATGTCTGTATCCTGTGTGACTGTCTGTGTAAGGGTGTGACAGCATCTGTCTGTCGCTCTGATAGTGGCCCTGTCTTCTGCGTCTGTGTCCGTCTGTTGGCCGTGTTTCTGTGAACGTTCTGCGTCTGTGTCCGTCTGTTGGCCGTGTTTCTGTGAACGTGACTGTGTGATGGTCAGCTGGATTGTGTAGCCGTGTCTTTGTGTAGCTAGGATCATCATCGACGGATGGCCGTCCGTGACTGGCTGACGTATTATATGATAACTATGTCTATCTGCCATTATGCCTGAGTGTGATGATGAGGATATGACTCTGACTCTGACTCTGACTCTGACTCTGCTCTGGCTCCCTCAGGCGGCTGACTCTGACGGCCTGGCCGAGACGATCGACTCGGAGCAGGAGGATGTGGCCAAGACTGTGGGTCAGGGTACAGACGCCAGCCCGGAGGTGCTGGACGGAGCTCTGGCCTCCCTGCCACCCAGGGTACAGACGCCAGGACTCAGGAGGAGCTGGACGGAGCTCTGGCCTCCCTGCCGCCCAGGTGAGGGACTCAGGGGAGGGACGGGCTCTGTGGGTCAGGGTACAGACGCCA
>VOPJ01009094.1:0-14176 GCA_014673585.1 Semibalanus balanoides
ATTTGTCTTACAATAACTTTCTCATATTTCTGAAACTTTGAGGTTTTTACCCCACAAAATTAAAACTGTGTTTTTTTCGTTCAAATTGATACAATCTATGTGTGAAGATATTACACAAAATCGAGAAACAAATATGCATAGGTGGCAAAAATCAACATCGTCATTGCAATCGTAACTAGCCGTGTTCACGATGGATTATTTTGCGCGAAATGTTTTAGTAGTAGCCACTTCCACGATGAACTAACTTGCGAAAAAATGTGTTAACCCTCGCCCTACGGGACCGTAGGACGAGGGTTAAAACATTTCTTGCAAATTAGTCCATCGTGAAGACGGCTACAGCTAAAACATTTTAAAATGTTTTAAAACATTTCGCGCAAAATAAACCATCGTGAAAACGTCTACTGTAATAATGTAGTGTAAAACCCTGAAATTGCGTGCGTCATTAAAGCTTCCAAATTTCCATATGTATTTAGATCGTTTGGGACTGATGTGTTGACGTCTTCGGTGCTGAGCTGGTAATATCCTAACACAAATTTATGAGTTTTCACCAATTCAGTTAAAGTTCTCTTAAAATGGCTAAACAGCTTCAAATTCGACTAGAAATTAATTATAACTAGATACCTACCTATAAATTTCAAGCATTGAATAATCAACAAGTACTTTTCACGTTTCATCTTGATGTGATTATTTTTCAACGACTTTTTAAATAAGACAAATATAAACAGAAGATTTACATTTGTCCTCAGAAAAGTTGGGAGGCGACGCCCCTCCTCAAAAAAGTTTTAATGGGGGTCGCTGCCCCTTTAATGGGGGACGCTGTCCCTTTAATGGGGGACGCTGCCCTTTTAATGGGAGACGCTGCCCCTTTAATGGGGGACGCTGCCCCTTTAATGGGGGACGCTGCCCCTTTAATGGGGGACACTGCCCCTTTAATGGGGGTCGCTGCCCCTTTAATGGGGGACGCTGCCCCTTTAATGGGGGACGCTGCCCTTTAATGGAGAACGCTGCCGCTTTAATGGGGGGACGCTGCCTTTAATGGGGGTCGGCTTCCCCTTTTAATGGGGGACGCTCTTGCCCTTTAAAATGGGGGTCGCTGCCCTTTATGGGGGACGCTGCCCTTTAATGGGTGGTCGCTGCCCCTTTAAGGGGACGCCTTGGCCCTTTAATGGGGTCCGCTGCCCCTTTAATGGGGGACGCTGCCCCCTTTAAATGGGGGTCGCTTGCCCTTAATGGGGACGCTGCCCCTTTAATGGGACGCTGCCCCTTTTAAATGGGGGAGCTGCCTTTATGGGGTCGCTGCCCCTTTAATGGGGGTCGCTGCCCTTTATGGGGACGCTGCCCCTTTAAGGGGGTCGCTGCCCCTTTAATGGGGGAGCTGCCTTTATGGGGGAACGTTGCCCTTTAATGGGGTCGCTGCCCTTTAATGGGGGACGCTGCCCCTTTAAATGGGGGTCGCTGCCTTTAATGGGGGGTCGTGCCTTTTAATGGGGGACGCTGCCCCTTTAATGGGGGGACGCTGCCCCTTTAATGGGACGCTGCCCTTTAATGGGGGAACGCTCCCTTTATGGGGACGCTGCCCCCTTTAATTGGGGGACGCTGCTTTATGGGGGACGTTGCCCTTTAATGGGGGACGCTGCCCTTTAATGGGGGTCGCTGCCCTTTATGGGTGGTCGCTTCCCCTTTATGGGGGACGCTGCCCTTTAACCGCGCCGACTGGGCTCTGCATTTCTCGCTCCGACTGGGGGGTGTTTGAACACCCCCCTCTAATCGGCTCCCATGCACGTAGTACCAAACAAAAGACACTGTTCGAACCGTTATCAAAAATCATTGCGAAACTATTTCAGACTTTTTTCGCTCATGTCAAAACTCAGGTATAGAGGGTCATCGAAGGTCAATTTTTTCCAGTTTTAGAACATCGCTCCAGAACCCCCAAAATATCTCGGAAACTATGCTATCTAGAACAAACGTCAAAAAGACAATCGCTAGCCAATGATTTGCAATCGCATTTATGTCCTAAAATTTTACCTCGGTCAATTAGTTTTGGCTCTAAGAGGTCATTAAATTCAAAAAAAGCTGATTTTGGCAAAAAAATATTTTTAAATAACTTCTTACTACCAAAGATAACGCATAACTGTTTACGCATGCGTGTTTTGTCTCGTCCAAGGCGCTTTTAAATTTGTCAATTTGATCATGTTAGGTCAACTTGAAAATTGACCTAAGGTCAAGGTCAGTGCGTGACCAAAGAGGTCATGTTGCATATCAGAAGATGTGCTTGACGAGAACAAACACACTGGTTGGAAGTTGCAGTTCTCTATTTTTCATTTGGCCAGAGTTATTGACGAAAAGGTGTTGGTGACCTCGATGACTGAGATGACCCGTTATGTTTCCTGAGAAAAATCCTGCACTTGGATCATACATAATATCATATGAATAACATCATCCAGAAGGAATGGACTCTGAGATCGGTCGACTAAAGAAGCATTTGATTATTCTCCATTGACTTAATAATGGGGAATGCAAAATTCGACACCGACTAAGGTCCACGATACAAAAAATCCAAAATAAGCCATTTTGTAGATACTAATGACTTAATGTAATCCTGAGTTTTTAAATATGATCCCTTAATAAACTGTAGTTATGCACGACCGTAACGTTTTTTGGTAGGTAGGGGTCAACTTGACCTGACCCTGGTTGACTGACTGACTGAATACGGAACTTGAAATTTCGCAAAATGTCCTGGAAAGATCAGTGAATAGTTATGCCAAATTTGGGGCGCTACTGGCCGCCGTTTTTTGTTATCTTGAAAAAACATGAGGGGGGTGTTCAAACACCCCCCAGTGGGGCGCGGGTTAATGGAACGCTGCCCCAGAGTTCCTGCCCCCTCTGCCCCCGCAGTTCCTGCGTCCTTGGATGGCGATGAGTGAAACCTCTTTCTATCCCCCTGCAGGGACGTCAGGATGACCGTTCATTGGTAACAGAAAGTGCTTTATCAGTGACAGAATGTGCCCCCGTAGGTGACCAAACGTGTCCCGTATACATGGGTCAGGTTCTGTCTTCACGACACTGCTGACATTGGTGTCGAAACAAACTGAGATACAACTGGAACTCCTTTAAAACCATTTGAAGCTATTCCTGTGTGTAACACTATTGAGAAGTATCAATCACTAACGCTTGAATTTAAAAAAGTGACAGAGCGCGGGTCTTCCCTAAATGCGGCCCTGTGGCAGAAGTCTTATCAATGTTTATGGGAATTTCAGCCATATGAGATCACACAATCGCAGTTAACGTCGGAAAACCCACTCAATGTTAGCATGTATACTGCGATGGTGACCGCTTCTATCAGCGCTGCCTGGTACTCGATCTACGTCTTCCTTCATCCTTGTATACATTGGCTGACAGGGTGCAGACTGCAGAATGGCTGCACTGCATGGCCGGCGACTGCAGGGTATTTACCGGCTGTAGATCCAAATATTGACCGATTTTGGCTGAGGCCAAAAATGTCCAACATTTGACCGATTTTTGAATAGTATACTTATTTATACACACTGACAAAAATAGCTTTGTTTAATATCATAATTTACGAAAAGCGAGCGCGAGCGGCGGAGCGAGTCCCTCATTTGCTATCGGATTTTTCTCACATATAAGCGGCCGACCCGGCCGGGCCCGGCCAGACGCGACGCTGGTCGAAGCTAATATCTTTTGAACCCGCATCCGATTTGACAAGCGGTTTTCGCCATCTGATAGGCCCCATGCAATGTCATTATGATGATTTAACATGTTTGTCTCATATGATGGGTCAGCATGGCGCGTGACACGTGCCGCGTCAGGGTGGTCAGAAAGTATTTCCCTGCTGTTAGCTGAGAAACGGCTGGAACCTATAAAGCTAAAATTTGGTGTGAGGCTGGAGACCACACCACTGGCCAATGTTGCACAGGTCCAATCTTTGGGTCACACTGCACGTCGCCACGTGCACCCCTGTTCCGTCCACAAATTACACTACAAAACATCGTTGCAAAACGGACCTATATCTCGGCAAAACCAAAAGTCCGCAAGACACGGGTCAAACACAGATCGTGAGAAACAATTCGTGCCCGGCGAATATGCACTATGTGTCGATCTCGGCGTGCGTGGTACGTGCAAGTTACTGGCTATATAAAGGGCAATTCATAGTTTTTATGACGTCCTCCACAATTAAATCAGTGTCAGTAACCTATGGGACCGTGAAGCGATGAAACAAACACCAATCTGTAGACCAATGTACCGTCTCTAAAATGCATGCAAAAATTGAGGCTTAATGCAGTATTTCGCTGTTAAAATATGCCTGTAATATTTTTATTGACGATTATATAATATTTTCTTCAATTACACCGCCGTAGTTTTATACAAGGTGCTAAACGATATTTTATTAAATGATGCAGCTGTAAACGCAATCAATCCATCTAATACCCACCCAAAATGAATTTTTTGCCTTCAACATGAAGCTTATAATTGAAATTAAAAATAACGCCTACAGAAACCTATTTAAAGTTCAAAAGTAATCGATTTAGTTCGGATCTATTTGCGCGGCAAAACACTACATAACGAAAAAATAAAAAGCATGCTTTGCACAAAACGAACCTCCGTTGGCGGGTGATAAAATTGATGCGGATTTATTCGGACTCGCTCGTCCTTCGCCGTTTTAAGGCGTCTTACTGGTTCATAAAACGCATATGTATGCAGTTTCCAAAAAGAACATTATAATTGTGAAAAAGGAACTAAATAAATTTGCAAAGCAAAATAGTGGATGCCGCAAGCAAGATCAAAGACATTTACATTAATCAATTGAATTTCGAGCAAATTTTGTATCAATTTGTTGGATAGAAATAAGAAAGCGTAAAAATGTGACAAAAAAGTGAGTTGCTTAAGATTAGGCTGACCGAAAAGTGTCCAAAAATTTATAAACCTGACCGACCGATTACCGAATCGGTCACACAATTTTTTCGGTAACCAAAATTTGGGTTACCGATTGACACCACTACTGTATACCACTGGATGCCTGTGGGTACAGTCACGCACATATTTTGTTCTGTCCACTTTTTCGACACCACCCGATGTTGATGCGCCGGGCGAATAAACCCTGCGTGAAAAGGCTAGTAGCAGTCCTCTCAGTGCACTATTCAAATAAACCCTCCGTTTCTCTGGGGCGAGGTTTGTTTTCGTCTGCCAGAAGCTAGCTTTGAAAGTATACTTAAGCAGCCTTGCCTAAGCTCTCCCGTTTAATTGAATGTCAGCATTGTCCATCGGTGCTGTCTGTGGGAGCTGCACGCAATTAAATCTAATTGAATTATGTATGCCCTCGCCCCTGATACCGGGGGCGAGGGCTATAGTAATTGCATTGGATTCCACTGCGTGCAGCACCGACTTACAGACACAGAGGTGGTGTTGATGAAGTGGACAGAACATATGTACTTGATTATTCTTGGAGTATTGAGTACCACTGGATATCAGGGGGTACACAGAGAGTACCACTGGATATCAGGGTGTACACGGAGTACCACTGGATATCAGGGTGTACACGGAGTACCACTGGGTATCAGGGTGTACACTGTACACGGAGTACCACTGGAGATCAGGGGGTTCATGGAGTACCACTGTATATCAGGGTGTACTCGGAGTTACCACTGGATATCCACTGGGTGTATCTGGGTGTACACGGAGTACCACTGGATATCTGGGTGGTTCATCGGAGTACCACTGGATATCTGGGTGTACTCGGAGTGTACCACTGGGTAGTACTAGGAGTACACTGGATATCAGGGTGTACACGGAGTACCACTGGATATCAGGGTGTACTCGGAGTACCACTGGATATCAGGGTGTACACGGAGCACAGTTGGATATCTGGGTGTACTCGGAGTACAGTTGGATACCTGGGTGTACACAGAGTACCACTGGATATCTGGGTGTACTCGGAGTACCACTGGATATCTGGGTGTAAACACCTGTTACCAAAAACGGAAAAAAAAAAAAAAGGTTTTAACCCCTTGGATATATGGGTTGTACCAGAGTATCCACTGGATATCTGGGTGTCTCGGATTACTACTGGATTAAGTGGGTGGGCTGTAGCAGGAGTAGGCGGGGTAGGTCTGGGAGTGGGGGAGAGAGTGGGTGTGGGTGAGATATCGGGAGACCACTGATTTGGGTGTACACAGAGTACCACTGGATATCTGGGTGTACTCGGAGTACCACTGGATATCTGGGTGTACACTGTACACGGAGTACCACTGTATATCTGGGTGTACTCGGAGTACAGTTGGATATCTGGGAGTACTCGGAGTACCACTGGATATCTGGGTGTACTCGGAGTACCAATGGATATCTGGGTGTACACTGTACACGGAGTACCACTGTATATATGGGTGTACTCGGAGTACAGTTGGATATCTGGGTGTACTCGGAGTACCACTGGATATCTGGGTGTACACGGTGTGATCGAGGTATCGGGGGGTGACGGCGGAGGCGAACTGGATATAGGTGTACACGGAGTACAGACTGAGATATAGGGGTTGTACACGAGTCATGATATCTGGGGGTTCACGGAGTATAGGGGGATGTGAGGGGGTGGTGGGTAGAGGAGTGTGGGGTGGGTCGGGAGGGAGGGGAGTGAGGTGGGTGTAGTGGGGAGCGTGTGGCGGGGGGGAGGGGAGTAGCATGGGGAGGGGTTGGGTTGTACTCGGAGTCCACTGGATATCTGGGTGTATTCGCGAGTAGCACTGGGTATCTGGGTGTACTCGGAGTGCGTTGGATATTGGGTTGTACTCGGTAGAGACGGGGGGTGAGGGGGGGTGGGTGGTGGCGGCGGGTGAGGGCGGGGGTCGAGGGGGCGGGGGGAGTGACCACGGGTGTAGCGGGGGGGTGTGTCGTGGGGGTGGATGAGGGGTGGGGTGGGGAGGGTGCGGTGGGGTTGTACATCGCTTGACAAGCTGGTGTCGGCATCTCGAGTACTATAACAGATTCTCTACCATATCATGTAAAAATCGGATCGTGGTGTGTGCACCAGTGAGTAAGGGTGCTACGTGGGCGGCAGGTAGGGATGTAGGGCAGTAGGGCGGCGCAGTCGCACGGAAGAGGCCGGTGGCTGTCTCATGGGCAGTCCGGAAAAATCGATGGGGCCAGCTTTAGTGATAACAACGAGTGCGGAAGGGCTTTGACAGGTGGGATCATGGGTTTCCTGAAGGAAGTGGCATATGGTTATGGCGTTCCATTCCCTGGTTCCGAGCTATCTTTGTGGTGTGGGGCAGATGGTTTTCGAGGGCTCTTGAGGTCGGTGTGGATTTCGGTGCGCAGGGATGGATAATTTGGACCCATTTTTGCTTGTGTACGTACTCCGAGCTTTCTTTCCCCATGGTCGCGATGATATGTTGGGATGAACTCGCTTTTCGAGCAGACGGTGCGAGTGATGTGCGTGGATGGAGGTCGGGGGGTGAGGGAGTCTGGATCGGTGCAGACTGTTCAAAACAATACTCTCTGAAATGAACGCTTCAAAACTGTTTTATTTATCTCGGAGGGGGGACGTGAGAGCTCTCTGGAAAAGCTGCACTTTCAATTAGACTTTTTCTTCTGGAGCACTTTCGCGTCTTGACGAATCAATTGTTGGGAGTGAATTGTGGACCAGACTGACTGGATCAGCATATCTCGTAGTTGTGCGCGATGCTACTGATCCTGTGTTAAACAGATTTGAACGCCATTTTCTAGTGTAGCTATAATCATTCAGGCTACGTTTTTTTCCCCAGATCATATATGCTTGCCCCATTTGGGGGCGGAGCAGCTGATTATCAGTTACACGCGTCCAAAAAGGTTAAATTACTTGCATCGTGTAGTGACGGTACGAGTGCGGGGGGGTGGGATCACATCACTTCCTGTTTAAATTCCCTGCAAGTGGGGTAGGGGAATCGGGAGGCGGTTGGGGTCGAGGGGAGCGGCTGCGCTAGAAAGGTTGTACCAGGGGGGTTTGGGGCGGCTTAATGACCGAGCCCCGCGGGGCGTCCGGTCCGAATGTTTAAGCCGGCGATCGAAAGTAGCGACTCGCGAGAACGGCGGGGGAGGGGGATAGCAAGGAGGCGGTCCATCTACGAGAGTGCGGTCTTCCAGCACTCTAGAGTGTTTTTGCCTACCGAGTCCGCTCAGATGGACAGGTCTGCCTGGAGGCAACAATGGCGTCCTATGTAAAAAATCAAAAATGGACGAGGGCTGTCGACTGCTGTGTAAAATTGCAGGCAAACTGAGTAGTATATGTTTTTGTGTGTGTTTTTGTCTTACATTGTCTTTGGTTTTGAACTGTGGTGTTGAACTGTTGTTAGATCGGACCGGACATGAAATACATGAAATGAACGAGTAATAGGAGTACCGCACGAGCGGCTGGGTTGGTGGTGGGAGGGAGCAGGGGGTGGGGGTGGGTGGGGGGAGGGGGATGAGAGGGCGGGAAAAAGTGTTTCAGATCTCGGCGGTCTCGCGGGGTACGATGGGCGGGATTGGGAGTGGGGGGGCGGGGCCGAGAGGGGGAGAGGGTGGGGGGAGAGTCGGGTGGTGCGGGGCGGCGGCGGCGAAACTAGCCTTTGGGGACACTGTGATGGGCCCAACAGGGGTGGGGGGGGGGGTACTATCAGTCAAGGTACAGGGTCAGGGTGGGGGGGGGGGGGACAGGTCGACATGGGGTCATGGCTGGTAGATGGTCTCAGGTCACTTTGGCCTGGTACAGGTACAGGGTCACTGTCAGTCACAGGTACGGGTCACTACAGGAGGTCGCGAGGTGGGGTCAGTGAGAGGGTCCAGAGTGGTGGTGGGTGGAGGGTGCGGCGAGGGGAGGGGGCGGGCAGGAGTGCAGTCAGCGTGGGGTTCGGAGCGGGGGGGGGGGATTGGGGATGTCGTAAGGTCAAGGGTCATCCGGTTAAGTACAGGGTCATGCACGGTCACGTCATGTGTGATAACGTATCAGCAAGGACATAAATTAATACTAAGTAGAAGAGAAACTAAGTAACATCAAAATCTGAGTAACGCTGACCATCAAAACAGCTATGAATTGCAAATGTGTATGAACAACAAGAAAGCTTGAATTATTTTAAAGTAAACAGTTGACTACGCTAGCGGTCCTGTCAGAGCTGGCAGGATGTACTGTAGTTTGTTGGATAGGTAGCCCTCGATTGCACAGTTAAACAATGTCCGAGAAAGCCACCGCTGCCGAGTGCAGACAGCGTCGTAAGTCGACTGGACTGACCCGTCCCTGATGAAGGCGGTCGACTGGACTGACCCGTCTCTGACGAAGGCGGTCCAGTAGTCCCGCAGCTTGATAGCCAGTCTCTGCTGGGGACGACCGAACGCGTTGCCCACCAGCAGACGGAACATAGTGGGCCCGAGCAGGTACAGAAGCTCTGACCCGTGACCCGCTCCTGTGGAGGTCATTACTGGGTCACCGCAGGGTCACCACTGGGTCACCACTGGGTCACCGCTGGGTCACCACTGGGTCACCGCTGGGTCAACACTGGGTCATCTATCGTATCACTTCTCACATGCTAACGTGCATTACGGCATGAAGTTATTATCCCAACTGATATCAATGCAAAACAATACCGGTTTGTCATCAGAGTGGCCAGTGTTACCAACGCGTGTTGTGTCATGAATTGTGAATAGAACGATGTACATCACAGGGCGGGTGACAGCGTGAATGAGTAATGGCCAGTGCATGCGGGCTATTACGATGTTGTACATGTCCCATGGCCGTGTTGATATCAGTCTTGGTTAAACTGCTGCTATTTGTTCGCATCAGCATTTTATCGAAATAGAGAATAGTAGAAATATCGATATAATAATATATAAAAAATGCTATAAATATCCAAATAACCATGACTTCCCAACCGTCGGCCGGTGCCCCCCACCTTGGAAGGTGACGACGTTTCCGAAGATGTCCGGTCCTCGCTCTGTGAAGCTGTAGCTGTAGATGATACCCCCGGCTCGGGCGTACAGCTCCAAAAACTCGTACATCGGCGCCACGAAATACGCATCTCCGAACATCTGTCCAGCAAAACACGGCCGCATTGTTCGTCATTATCCGGCAACCCACACGGTGGTACCAGCCAGCGCTACCCTGTCAGAGAACATGGAGATCAAACCACATTTGGCACCATTCATCGATACCAATGTGACGGAAAAGCCGTCATCACAATACAGCACACGTTTGTGCGCTGTGAATGACGATTTCACGGCAATTCTTTCAGCTGAAAGGCGTGGCTTTTTATCGAGCGAATCCCATTAAAAATACCATTATTCGAAGTGGAAAGGATAAAATGAACATCATACTTTTCACAACCACACCAAACCTGCTGCGAAAATAACGCTCGTACAGGGTGTTGGCACCACAAAATATCGTCACCACAACGATCACATAGGGTGAATCTGAGCAACTTAACCCGCGATTATAGAGGGGGGGGGGTATTTATAGCCCCTCCCGTTATTTTGCAATATCTTCTAAATAACAGCGGTATCGTCACCAAACTCTCAGTACACTTGTGACACATGTTGTCTGAATAAAAGTTGAGCTATGATAGCGTCAACCGTAATACGTCAGAGTTGACGTCATTGTCTCTGCGTTTTGGTGATAAAATTATGGTTTGTGGGAAACGCTGTCGAAAATAAGTTCTTAAGATAAACTCCATTGTCTTATACGAAATGACAAATAAACGACTTGGCTATCAACTCGACTTTCGAATTTTCAAAATTACTGAAAATCAAAACATTTCGTGAAATCCAAAGGTAACCTTTCTTGGTTTATACAATTTTTTTTAAAAAAATATATATATATATATATATATATATATGTATATATATAAAACCGAAATACACATGATCGAGACGAGGCAAATTAATATGTGCAGCACGTTAGGTCAATGTCTTCAAAAATGACTGACTTACAACCTTTCAAAGACATAATTTGACCACCTCTAGAGCATAACCATGCATACAAATTGCATTACCATTTTTTTCCCCTTTTTACTTCTATTTATATGGAACAAACAATGTTTTATAGCCATTTTTCGCGCTCTAGTCGAAGAAAGGATCCACAAACACATGTTACAACTCCTAATGACTGTAATCTGCAGTTTGACCTCGTAACCTCGGATGACCTTGACCTGATCCAAGGTAAAAAACAGCTTAGCATGATAACTATAAGTGTCAGATACACAAATCGCGCCAATTTATCAACTGATTATGCATTTAATATCATCATTATCGCATTTTTGCGCGACAATTATTCCATCCACCGGACTTTGATGACACGGTCAAACATTTTGTCTTTGACGTGACCTGTAGTGTCATCAATGACCCTGAGGCTAACAATATTAGGTTTCCTTCAACAAATGTGACAGGGCTATCGAATGCTATTGAAATTTGTAAGATCGGTCCAGTAGTTTTGGAGATCAGAGAGGGCTACTAATAGCCCTCCCCTCTGCAGTAAGTGGCGGGTTAAGCCACCTCAGCGCGCGAGGCTGGCTGCGTGTCCGACCTTGATGAAGCTGGCGAGCAGGAGCTGCTGGCTGCCGGCCGGCACGGAGTCGATGTACTGGTAGCTGAGCACCCGCTCCAGCAGGGGCCGCTGCTGGAGCAGCTCGTACTGGCTGAGCAGACGCGGCACCAGCACCCGGCGCAGCACCAGCGTCAGGTTGGAGAAGGTCAGCCGGTCCGTGCCAGGGTACTGGTCTGAGGAAGGACCAGCGTCAGGTTGGAGAAGGTCAGCCGGTCCGTGCCAGGGTACTGGTCTGAGGAAATACAACAGAAGTCATGGACTGCGGGGGTTCAGCCGCGGTCTCAGAGATACGATCAAAGCGCCAGTCGCAGGCGATTTAGGCAAGATACAGCTGTTAGGGCGCATTCTCCATCCTCCACACCATTATGAAATGTCCATCCCTCAGCGATTTTCTTGTCTGAGGCACTGTACGCTGTGCAGAACCAATTCACATCGCATTATACGTAACCAGGGGCGTAGGAACTCATTTGAAGTTGGGGGGGGGGGGGGAAAAGGCATTTTGAAGTCGATTCTTTCCATGCAACGTCACATTGTCTTACAAAGCATGAGCAGACCGTCGTTGTGTCTTACAAAGCATGAGCAGGCCGTCGTCGTGGTCGCAGCCGGCCAGCAGCGGCACCTTGGCGTAGTTGCTGAGTCGCAGCAGCCGCTCGGGATCCTCTGGAATCAGCCGCTCCTCGGCAGCCAGGTACGAATCGGTCACCGGCGCAAACACCGGGAAAAACCGGCTCTCAGACTGTGTAGGTGCAGGTGCAGGTACAGGTCAGGTCAGGTCAAATAAGCTGGTGTGCGACTGTGAAGAATACATGAAAGTTCAGGTGACGGCAGGTGAGGCGTGTGTTCGGAGACTATGAATGATATATAATTTTTAAATCAATATATAATAAATACACAATGGCAGAAAACCAAGATTGTAGATTGACGGCGACGTGGATGCCGCTGCTCTCTAACTAACCTCGAGAAGCCTCTGAGCAGCGCGCAGTAGTCGCACATAGTCCCTGCTCTGCAGACAGTTGAGCTGTCGGGCGGCGCTCTGTCTATCTCGGCAGCCCATGATGTCAGCCAGCTCCTGACCAATCCTCTGCGCCTCCCGGCCGCTCATGTGAGCCCACGGCGCCAGTGGCGACCCGGACATCATCAGCGCCCGCTGAAACAAGCCCTGCGACCGCGGCGACACCAGGTGGAGACCGACGGAAGCTGCACCTGCCGAGTGGCCCGCCAGGGTGACCCGCCGCGGGTCGCCGCCGAACGCCGCGATGTTCTCCCGGACCCAGGTGAGAGCCAGGTGCTGGTCCCGCAGTCCCAGGTTCCCCGGTGTGTGGTGTGAGCGGAGTGTCAGAAATCCTGCCGGAGCGAGCGCGGTGTGAAGGAGCATTGGGCACTGTGCTGCTGGTATGGTATTATGGCAATACAGTATTACGGTATTATGGTAAATTATGTCTGGTATTTATGGAACCCATCCTAGGGGATGCGATGTGAAGTCTAAGTTGTTCCATTAAAAGAGGGATGCCGGCCAATCACCATAAAAGTACCCAACAGCTTGACTCACGATTTGAGACGGGATACTTCGCTAATTTATACAAGCGACAGAACCATGTCATGCTTTTCAGCACAAGTTCTACATTGATGATCTAGCTGGAGTACTGGCTACATCCCCTGCTGTAGCTGCGGGTGCAGCGCTGCACACGCACAGTAGCCCTTAGTTCTCAGTCTTACCGAACACGTTGGTACGGTAGCTGACGGAGACGGCGACAATATCCTGTGCTGTCAAATCCTTCATGGGAAACTTGGACGCTCTTTGTCTCCAGAACAGCTCTCCGTCCAGGAAGACAATCACCGGGTATTTCCGATAGCTGGCCGGTGCCTGTCGGACGTCAGTGTATACGATGGAGATATGACTGAAAAGCACACTGTGGTACAGCAGCACACTGTGGTACAGCAGCACACTGTGGTACAGCAGCACACTGTGGCACAGCAACACACTGTGGCACAGCAGCACAATGTGGTACAGCAACACAATGTGGTACAGCAACACACTGTGGTACAGCAGGACACTGTGGTACAGCAGCACACTGTGACACAGCAGCACACTGGCACAGCAGCACACTGTGGTGCAGCAGCACACTGTGGAACAGCAGCACACTGTGGTACATCAGTACACTGTGGAACAGCAGCACACTTGTGCTTACAGCAGGATACTGTTGGCACAGCAGCACACTGTGGAACAGCAGCCACACTTGGTACATCAGTACACTGTGAACAGCAGCACACTGTGTTAATCAGTTACACTTTGTGGAACAGCAGCACACTGTGGTACATCAGTACACTGTGGAACAGCAGCACACTGTGGTACAGCAGGATACTGTGGCACAACAGCACACTGTGGTACAGCAGCGCACTGTGGTACATCAGTACACTGTGGTACAGCAGCACACTGTGGTACAGCAGCACAATGTGGTACAGCAGCACACTGTGGAACAGCAGCACACTGGCACATCAGTACACTGTGGAACAGCAGCACACTGTGGTACAGCAGCACACTGTGGAACAGCAGCACACTGTGGAACAGCAGCACACTGGCACAGCAGCACACTGTGGTACATCAGTACACTGTGGAAC